>JBAMHX010000014.1:23538602-23552258 GCA_037177515.1 Pseudomugil tenellus
GTATTCAAGTACAAGTCGTCCACAACGCAAATGATGAACCACTTAAACAATGTACATCCAACCTGGTTAGTGGTGGCACCTCCTGCTCTCTGTCTTAGCCTAGCATCAACTCTGTGTTAGCACGGAGGAGCTGCGATGCACAACAGGGAATTGGGAAGGTTTGTGACATTTGGCTTCATCCAAAGCGCCGCTACTTCCTGAACACTAGCCGGATTTTTGTAAAACTGGATATCTTACCCCTTCCGGCTAGTAGATAAAAACGCATCCGCACCACCTCTTTTTTATATAAACTCCATCCACATCTATCCGCAGAAGCTCGCTGTAAAGCACATTTATAACTATATCAAACCTTTTTCGTACTCTACCATCATCAGCTCAGTAGTAGCTACAGTGTGCAGCAACTTTGATGACAACATCGACCGGTGATCGCATGACAGTAGACTGTCCTATGTAAGGACATTAACTGGCGATTCCTCCGGGAGGACAGAGGACATCTATGTGTCGTAGTATTTGTGCGTGTAACAATCAACGCGAAACGCCTGGACAAAAGATAAAGCTAACTGATGAAGCTAACGGAGTTTGAGGGCATCCATGTTGTAAACAAGGGTTGCGCATGTGACGTCATCGCATTGTGCGTCGCAACATTTTAATAAACCCCATAAACACTGAATTTTAAACAAAATACAAATGATTAATCGAAAATCGATCGTTAATTTTAATGATAATCGATTAAGACACTTTAATCGAACGCCCATCCCTAGTATGAAACGATCAGATGCATGCTGATTGAATCAGGTCTGCCAAAAGGGTTATGGCCTTATGCAGCTAAAATGGTGGCAGTAATCAGAAACAGGTGTTACTGTAAGAGGACAGGAGAGACTCCATATTTCCTATTCACTGATAAAAGACCAGACTTGTCAAAAATGAAAAAGTTTGGTTCAGAGTACATTGTGTATGAACAAAATAAAAAGTAGTTGTATTCAAAGGGTAAAAAGGGAATATTTGTTGGGTTTGACCGGTATTCACCAGCAGAGCTGGTATTTTTCCCAGAGACCAACAAAGTCCAAAAACACAGACTGGTACACACCATCACAAAGCGAACCACAGAGAGTCCCACACAAACCGACACAGACCAGACAGAAAACTACTTCACAGAGTGGGAAACAATGCCCGCTGAAGCAGTTCAACCACAAACAAGTGAGATGATAACTGACGAAGCAGAAACGGACCAAGATCCTGACGTTATCTTAACACAAATGTTTGGCAGACACAGGATAAAACCTAAATACTTAAGAGGACTACAAGTGTGCAGCACAGAGCAGTGAGATAGACATAGATTACTGCTACCAAGCTACAGTTGGACTACCACAGACCTATGAAGAGGCGATGACATCAGTTAAAGCTGAAAGATGAAGCTATGATAGATGAGATGGCTTCATTTAAAGAGAACGACACCTTCTCTCTAGTACCACTACCAGAAGGTAGACAAATAGTGGGGGGGAGGTGGATTTTCACTCATAAGGAGGATGAGAAAGGAAATGAGACTTACAAGGCCAGATACGTAGCGAAGGGTTATACTCAGGTTGAAGGGTTAGACTACTCTGAGACTTTTTCCCCAACTGCTAACCTGACATCGTTACGGGTACTGATGCAGCTAGCGGCTCAGTACAATCTTAAAGTACATCAGATGGACGTTAAAGCCGCATACCTACATGCACCCATTGACCATGAGATATACATGGAACAGCCACATACAGGTAAGAAACTTGTATGCAAGTTGAACAAATCTATTTATGGCCTAAAACAATGAGGAAGGAACTGGAATATGATGCTTCACAACTCTCTACTTGAGAATGGGTTTACACTGAGTCAAACAGATAACTGCATCTATACAAAACTGTCAGATGAAGAGAAAATAATCTTGCTGGTATGGGTAGATGATATAGTTGTGGCAGCGAAGAATGCTTAAAGGAAGTAAAGGAGAAATTGAAGAGTCTGTTCAAAATGAAAGACTTAGGACAACTCTCCTATTTTATTGGGATTGATTTCAGTCAAACAACTGGTGTTCTTGAAATCTTGAAAAGATTTGGCATGTCAGAGTGTAAGAGCAGAGCTACACCTTGTGAGCTAAAATGTGATCTCTCCAGATGGAGACCAAACAGACCAGAAGAGATACAGAGAAATGCTGGGTAGCCTCATCTACATCATGACCTGCACTAGGCCTGATATCAGTTGGATTGTGAGCAAACTGTCACAGTATGTCAGACCCTAGAGAAAAGCATATGACTGCAGTGAAACATGTGTACAGATACTTGAAAGGAACTAAAAACTTTCAGTTGTGTTACAAGAAAGATGACACAGAACTGGAACTGATTGGTTCAGAGGACAGAAAGATCATCGCAGGCTATTGTTTCAGTCTCCAAAAGGATGGAGCCATTTCATGGAAGACAAAGAAACAGCAAACGGTGGCACTATCAACATGTGAGAATGAGTACATGGCGTTAGCAGCCGAAATTCAAGAAGCTCTTTACATCAAACACCTACTAAAGGACATGGGACACTGTCTCCAGGATACCTCAACAAAGATTTTTGAGGACAATCAGGGGACCATACGACTGGCAAAGAATGCTGTGAATCGGCAGAGGAGCAAACATGTGGACATTAAGTACCATTTTATCAGGTGGCATGTGTTACAGGGTGACATTGATCTGGTGGACTGTCCTACAGAGAACATGGTAGCAGATGTGTTCACAAAGCCTGCTACAAGAGCAAAGACAGAAAAGTTCTATTTATATGTGTTTGGTATTTGAGGTTTACCGGCAGCGAGCCGAACGGGAGTGGAGGAACACCACGCAAAGTGTTTGTAAAGTTAAAAGGCGTCTCCTGTGCTTTATATATGTGTGTGAATGACGTCCACGTCTGCTGAGGCTGCGGGAGCGGGATCCCAGGAGCAAAGGGACAACACCGCTGTGAGAGAATCAACATAGCTGTTTATAGAACACCAACAGGGATTAAAATATACCATATAAACATTTATATGAAGATAAAATAATGTAATATTTACATTTTAAGCATTTTTACCCCCTTATCTTTTTTTGTTGACATTGTAACAGTGCTTTAATTTTGAAACTATGACTAAAGTCTGATTAGCAATGTATTTATTTAATGCTTGTGTACTTTTGCACCATCTCCCCTACACAGGTTTACAAACATGCACCTCAAGTCTCCAGCTTCTAATGTTGAGGGAATACTTTCCACAAGGCTCATGGGGGAGTCGTACCAGCGAATAAACACATCTCTGCTGCTCTCCCGTGTTTACACATCATGAAGACGCAAAGTTTACACCGCAAACTGCGGCAGCGGAGGTCTAACCTCCGCACAGTCTGCTGCAGAAATGCATGCAGTGTGGAGAAAAGTCTAACGTGCACGGTTCCTGTAAATGTGTGGCATAGTTTACGACTGTAACTGGGTGGCAGTACTCCACACATCTGGCAACCTTTCACACACACTGGTCCCCAGTCACCCCAGTGTGGAAAACAACCTGGAGCCCAACACGGAGAATGAAAGCGATTAAAAAAATCTAACACAACATTTAATAAATATACTTTATGTCCATGAACTAAAGGTTTTCAACACAGCATCGCGTTTCAGGTAAGTTTATCGAAATATCGTTAAGAGGGGGGGTTAAAAAGTCTGAAAGTGAGCAGTGAAATTGCGGACTGACTGTTGCACAACACCCAAAGCCCAAAACTACTAACAGTGCGTGTATTGCGCAACACTTTCACTACACTTCTAGCGATTAAAAAAAGTTTTTAACCTAAAAACTCAGAATAAGTGAAGAAAACCAGAGATAGCAGCTCCGCTTGACTCCGAGGACAGAAAGAGTAACAACTGACAGACTTTCCGCAGAAAGATACGAAAGGACCGCTGCTAAAGTAAGCGGAAAAAACACTCAACCTGGATGCTGGACACACTTTGGCGCAAAGTGCTGGCTTTCTCTCACTCTGCAGCATCCACGGTGCGGGGTTTTAGGACCCGTCGGTACTGCCTGAAATCATTCCGCTGACAACTCCGCCATACTGAATCCATCACGTGCTGGACAGCCGCCTGTGTTCCCGCGGGGGGGCGGTGTTACCGGGGAGGGACAACCAAACATGGTGTGTGTGGTGGTGGGATTGAGGACTGCGTTACAAAGGCATTCTGGAAACATTTAACAGCATTTATCTGTGATAATATTTATAGGAATTTTACGTTGTTTTATAAAAATGATATTTTTTGGGGTATCTGTCAGACAAGAGGGGGAAATATATTTTTTTTATAAACCTGCCGCTATTGTAAGCAAAGTTCTTCATTCGTGTACATTTTCAGGTGACAGACCCTTTTTTGTGTTTTTAATGAAATATTTTCAGCGTTATTTACAGTCTCTTGTTTCACTGGAGAATCCAAAAGCCGTGAGGACTTCAGAGACTTGCAAGAGACGTGGCCTTTGTATCATAAAAAATCCTCCAATAACAGTGATCAACCAGCTGTTTATTATTATTTTTATTATTTATGTAGATTTTATTATTTTCTCGTGTGTCCTTTTTTAAAATTCTTTTCTCAATTTTTTTGTTTTGTTATTAGTCTTCTGGCTATCACATGTTGCTTATTGGGATATATATAAATTTTTTAAAATAGGACTGTGTTTGTGTTCTCTTCCGCCAAATTTATAGCAGAGAGGGTTTTATTTATGTTTTTGACAGTCTCTGGGTTTTTACGGTAATATTCATGGGGGTTTAGCTTGGACTTCTGTTGGCACCAAAGTCGTTACTGTGCAACATGCTCGCCATTTCTAGTGCACAACATGGGTAAAAAAAAAAAAAAAAAAAAAAAAAAAAGATATGTTTTGCTTTACTGTATCTCAGTGGTTTTCAAACTTTTTTAGCAATGTGAAATCATTTTTGCAGCGAGCATCCCCTAAAGCAGATGTTTTAAACTCAGTCCTACAGCTGACAGCGCTACTGCTTCCAGTGTATCCCTGCTCCAACAGGAACCTTTTTCAGATAACAATACAGGATTTTGATGACGTTATTAATTGTGAGCTACAATTACAAAAAGCTAAATATGAAACAAAATGAACAAAAATACCTTTCTAGTTCATATATTTGAAAAGGTAATTGCTTTTTCCAGATACATTGTTTCTTCCCTCCTGTATTTTCAAATCCTTTTGCAGTTGAATTTCCTTAATGGTAAACTTTCTCCATTTAGTTTTGCATGACACTTTAGGGCCTTAAGATTCGATGCAATCTTCTGGTTTACCTTACATAGGCTATTTATTATGAATTAGCTCAAACTGATGTCTGTGAAGTGGTGCAATCCAAATAAAGCTGAATTGAATTGTGTCTGTGTCATGCAACTCCAATTTGATTAAGTAAAAAAGCATTTAATGAGTAATACATTCTCACCTTTTCAGGCGCTTATTGCAACAACGCCAGGCATTGTGTATCAAAAAGCCTCAACAACACTGATAAAACCGTGTCATCCAGCACTTAAACACCGGATGTCTGTAAAGCCACTAAAAGCCAGTGGGAAGGCGTTACTGCATTTACAAAAAGCTGGTGTTTATGATAAATAGCTATATTAGTTTCTCAGTGGCTCCTGTTGAATAATTGTACACAAAACACTTGGATAAGTTATTAGTCTGAATACATTTCTATCTTCGTGTAATGATTTTCTAAATTCAGCAAATCAAACAAATTGTCCAGATGACAGATTAAAGATAAATTATTTAATTTTTCTGTTCTTCTTGGTATTATTCTTTGCCAAAACTTTTGCAGACTGGCGGGTGTTGAATGACAGATTCCTCTTTACAACTGACTTATGACTTGGACTTGAGCCATAAGACTTGAGTTGGATTTGAACAGGTAAAAAAAGAAACAAAAATCATTTGAATCATTAAATCATCTTCTTAGTGACTGTATTTAAAACCTGATCATTACACCTGCTGATGATTAGTTAATCAGCTTGAAAAAATAAAATGCAATGTAAAATATCGTGTAATGATAATGGATTAGATTTAAATAGCACTTTATGGCAAACGGCACAGAAAGCAATTACATTAGAGCCATTATTCATCCATTCATCTCATCTTATGGCATCATGCCCATCATTTAGAGATGTTTTATTGTTGATCTTAGGACTTCTTAAATTAATTGTGATACACTGTGAGAAGCAGATACTTTGCTTTATGACAAGCTAATAATGTACAGTATAAACAGAATTTCATCCCACAAGTTTTTATCTTTGATATCCACAAAAATGAAAACATCCACAGCAAGAGAGCCTTATTAAAATGTGTGCTTGTGTAACCTCAGCTAGCCTCACCCTCTTGCCTTTCAGTTTGTGGTTTCCCAGATAAAATTAGTTTTGATGGGTTTCCAGAACTGTTGAGAACATGTGCCAACCTCTCACCTTAGCTGCAGATTCAACACAGCGTGGAGACACAAATAGAACAGTTGATTTCCCGTTGACGAAACAAAACAAACAGACCCTTGTGCTTACATGATGGATCATGTGTTTACTCATGGTGGTTTTGTTTCAAGGCTAGTGGAGAAGTTAATAATCATCATGGAAGCTTTCCACTGATCCAGATGTGCTGTGTAGTGGAACAGATAACAGATTAATACAAGGTGAATTATACAAGTTGCGATGCAGGGATGAAAACTGGCACCATTGCTCTCCAGGGCCTATTGATCAAATCTGTCTGATGGATATTTTGAAAATTCAAGATGGCAGCCATTTTTTTCTCAAAGGCTGCTAAATTAACCTCAAAAATGTATATCATTGGCTGTAGTTTCTCCAGGTTGGTGTCCGTGATTCCTGTGTGTATGTAAGTTGGTTTTGAGTTTCTGATTGTATTCATTGTTTAATAAGTTAATATGTCACATTGCTACTTGGTTGTGAAATTTCCAGTGATGTTATACGTGCAATGAAATGAAAAACAAAGGCTCCTATTGATCTGTGTTCCTACAGCTAAAACATCTGAGGAAGTTCTTTGTGGTGAGGTTTCTGAAACCAGGAGTTGCTCAGAGATGCTGACATGGCTTGGGCATCTGGTTTGGGTGCCTCCTGGACGCCTCCCTGGGGAGGTGGTCTGGGAAGTTCCTTGCAGGAGAAGACCTGGGACATGCTGGGGGGATAATGTCCCTTGACTGGTCTGGGAATGCTGAGGAATTAATTGACTGATAGGCTACAAAGCGGAGTAGTTGTTAGCACTGTACCCTCACAGCAAGAAAATTTCTGATTCAGCGTTTGGGGTGAAACCATAATTCCCTTACACTCGTTTGGGGATATAATAAAAGAAGCATATGAAACAGCAAAACAAACTGATGACTGAAATGTAGGTTTTATTGATGAGGTTTTTATTTTCATCTTAAAATCAACCAAATATTCAAAGCAGGACATATTACTCCTGAATATATGAAAGTAATACACTCAGGCTGACGGAGACGTGATGAACTGTGGCTGTCATGTCTTAGGAAACAGAGTGATTGTCTACCACTTTAAAGGTCCTAACTTTATATTGCTCTTAACCCTCACTTTCAAGTTACTTTGGATAAAAGCATCAGCTAAATGAATAAATGAAATAGTAATTATGATTGACAGTTATGCTGCAAGTCAGTAGTATAGTGCTGTATAAGGAGAGACAATATACCGGTCAGGCTTCAGACATCTGATGCTGCCGCAAATGTAGCAGCAGTCAGACTAACATTATATAAACATCTTAGCTTTAAAGAGTGGGCTCATCTTAAAAAGGAAATGGAACAACTCAATCCAGTGAGGCTGTTCTCCAAAGAAAATCACTGACAGGATAATAAGTATCTACTAGAATGGGCCTGTCCACATTAGCTAGTGAAAAAAACTAAAGATGGGATGGCTCAACATGGCCACACTCTCCACTGACAACATAATAAGTACTGTCCGAAACTAGTCTAACAGTGTAAAATCGTTCAGATCCAGAGCAAATCTGGGATGGAGGCACACGTGCTACCGCAACAAGCAACACACAGTACATAACAGTGTCTTACGGCATTTACGCAGAACAACTTTCCATACATTAAACACTAAAACGCACATAATAAAACTATCTGGGCTACAAAGGCAGATATTCTTCAATTTTGTAATGTCACATGCACAAAGTGGGCTTATCAGTTACACAGCCACTATAATGGTGTGTCTCTGGTGAATGTTATATCAGAATATTTAATAAATCACAACTGTAATATACTTTCAGCTTGCACAGAAATGTATGCCACAAACAGACTATTAAACGGGCACATTAAGCTCAGCGCTAAAGTTCTGCAGCTGCTGGATACTGATGTATCCACCAACTCACTGAGATGGGTAATAACAAGGTACTATTCAAGACATACTGCAGTCCTGCGTACATAAGAGCTTCTCCCGCTCAGGGTCTTTCATCCTCAGCTATTTGATGACCTGTATAGATATTTTCTGAAGTGATTTCCTTCAATTTCATCTCGGCTTTGATCTAGTCCTCTTCTTCATGGAAGAGCTTTTCTTTCTTTCAGATGACTTGTCTTAGTTAAGAATTTTCTGCTGGAGCAGGAATTTTTTTTTAATATGCCTCACCAGGTTACTTTGTGGATATAAAGAATCGTTACTTACATATTTATTTTCCCCAAGTTAAAAGCAAAACAGTTATCCGAACACTCTAAATTTAACTTTAACATTTAGTGTTTAAAGTGAGCTGCCACACACGTTCACAAAGGTCTGGCAACTTTCTTTTTGGTTTAATAGTTATTTATGTTAACACTTTAAATAAATCACATTTTTATTAAGTTTGGCAAGGTGGTTAGCTGATTGGATGCACGCTTACTTTTGAGCAGCACTGGAACTCATTAAATAGGACTAAGGTCTAGGTTGGACTGTACCACTTAGAGGGTAGTTGGGTTTAGGCTTTTCTATGTTTATGTTTTTTGTTACTTTGCTTTTTTGCTTTATTTAAAGATTCAGAGTTTTGATTTCCCTTAATAGGTTACCTATGACCCAACTTATTAGTTAGGTTTTTGTCTTAATTAATGTCGCAGTCACCCCCCCCCCCCTGTATGTGTCAAAATGGCCTGATCAGTTAGTGTTTCAGTTTCCTTTGTTCATGGCAACTTTTTCCCCTTTTCACACTAAAGCCATAAAAACTACTTTATCTTTACACATAGAAACAGATTTTAAATTCAGACACTGTTCACAACTCTCAAAAAATGCTAGCAGAAGCCTTTGAACATACCTTCTACATGATAAAAAGAGATCTAATTGCATTTGAGCACTGGAGTTACCCAAGATCTTCAGGAAACAAACTGTATGGCTTCATTGTAAAATTGCTTTGACAGCAGTGGACGGATTTCCTGCACGTATAACAGGAAGATCAATGCTTCCCAAGCAATGATAGCAGAGCATTCTCCAGGGAGCACAGCATTATCTTCTAGGAGATAATCTAACGTTGGCAGATTCGCACACTGTTGGTTAATGTAATTGAAAGTGGAAGAGAAAGGCTGGTGTTGATGCCAGGCCATGCAAATGTGACACATGCGATAATAAAGGGGAAGTTGCGGGTACTGCTATAAACTGCTGTGCAGAGAACAGGGTTTTACTTATATCCTTTAGGAATAATCTAATAATCTTCCTCTTTGCCATTATCTTATCTAATTGTAAGATTTCAGCCACCCACAGAAGAAGGGAAAAAGCTAAAAGGGCGTGTGTTTGTGCATCAAGTTAACTTAATAAAAGCACAGGATTTCAGTTCTCGCTGTCAGCTCATTGATTTAACAAACATAAGAGACACTTTTCCATCAGACCCAATAAATTCTCATCCATGATGGTGATGCTGACTTTTTATGGGGCCGCAGTTTCCTAGTTCTACAAATGTTTCCAGATGATTGTTATTATGGGAAGAAGAAAAAAGCAACGCAAACTGGAATCTAAACAGTTATTAAGAAGTTGCTGTTTTATGGACTTACATTTGCAAAATGCACAATATATGTGGTTTATTAAGCCATTAGAAACTTTAGGTGGTAATGACAAGGCAAGGCAAATTTAATTTATATCATACAATTTAACTGCAGGGTGATTCAAAGTGCCGTATAGAGACACTGGTTCAAGGTAGAGTTATAGTGTTAAAACACAATATGCTCTTGTTTGTGCCTTTCCAATTACTTGCTTAATTTCATGACAATGGAGCTACTCATAAAAATATCCAGATGTTAAATTAAAAATACTTACTATTTATTTCATCAGTACCTTAGATCTCATTTAAGCATTGTTTTTCTTAGCTACAGCTGTTGTATGACACTGTTTTCATTCATAATATCCTACTTGCAGAACCTCATCATGACCTTTCATCTCTGCTTAAGTTCCAGAAAACTAAAACACTTTTAGGTGAAAATTATGTGAGCTAAAAATGAGTGTACCAGTCAAGAGAAAGAGGATGATTGTAATAAACTGTCTGCTGAAAATATACAAAAGCCTGAAGCAAGTTTGGAAACAGATATCTTCTGCAGACTAATGAAGTTATGTTTAATGTCTGTGATTAAATTAAAATGTGATTTTGTGGCCATTGCAATGCTTATAATTGCCTTTGCAACCTTTCTCAATACTGCACTGTGTTTAGAAAACATTACTTATGCTACGCAAACTGCTTTTTTGGATCTTGTTGCAACAAGTTAATATACAGATAAAGGCGTGAGGTTATATAGATGTCATACACATTAGCAACATTTATTACTGCTGCAAACTACAGAAATTCTCAGAACAGTTACATGTCTACATGCTTTTAGTTGCTTATCATAAGGTACATTCAGAGTATGGAAATGTGTGGTTGTCCTACAGATTAATCATATCCATGACATCAGTCTCCAGGTGAAATTAGAATGGCTTTATAAGTTTTATACATGATTATTTATAAGGGACTACTTCATAAAGCATTGCTTCATTCATTTATACAAACTAAATGCCATGCGTACAGGTTTCTAACTGAAGCTAATTCATAACAGTCCCTGATTAGACTTTTAAAATTAAACAGATTGTTAAAACAGTACTAGAAAGCAAAAAAAGCAATAAAATACAATAAAATGTAAATTATCAAATGCAGGAAGCAGTTTATTAACAAGTTTGAGGTTATGGGAAGATGAAAGTATAAGCTCTATGTGTGTGTGTGTGTGTGTGTGAGAGAGAGAGAGAGTGAGAGATTGCATCTGTACAGATCAATGTGTTTATCTGTGAGTGGGATCAAGGCTTATCACATTTAATGTTCTCACACTTGCTTCAGTTCCAGCCATTCCTTTGTAAGTGCATTAAAATCCTATCAGTAATCTAAACACTGATAAGCTTTGGGATGAAGCATCCTGCAAACTGTTTACACATCCAAAGGTTTTGGAAGAACACCACAATCATTATAAAAATAAGCTAAACAGTGCAGTGTTTTCTACACTATTTCATCATATTAGATAGTTATTACATTAAATAACCTGTAAGTACCAGCATGGAAGTGGATGCTATGCTACAGTATGAGCTGCATTACTAAGAGTAACAACTCCTTTTTCTAACATTCATAAAGCATAATTGTTCAAAGTAGGGAGGTAGATCCATTGTATTTTGATCTGTTATGTTATTTTCATACAGTCAGATCAGGGTTGGCCCATGTGTGAGAAACCACCTTTGTTGTAATTTCACCTGGACGGTGTCACCTCTCAATCCAGTCTACATCTTTATTATACTTTGGCCCAGCTTGATTGGAAAATGTGTCCACCTGTCTAACATCTAGTAGTGAATGTGCTTACAGTTTAAAGTTATTAGATGGCAACATATGGCAGCAATGGGTGTAAAACATATCTCTATTGGTCATTCGTCCTTATAAACATCTTGGTAAGATCAACAGAAACTACCCTCATCCCAAAGCAAGATGTCATCAAATAGAAAGACATAAAAATCTATTGCAATTAATATTGAGTAATAAACTGTACACATGTAAATAGAACATGAATCAGGAAATTGCTTAATGTGAATATATTTGGAGTAAAAGTCCAACTTTGCACTGTGGATCAGTGTAGCGCAAGTTGTGCTACACTGTTAGTTGTGCTTTCACATATAAGCTGAGGCACCATAAGCAATAAAGAACAGATAGCTTCAGATATTTGGGAGTTTTATGAATCATCAAAAGTACATTAGAATGTAAAACTAATCACACATGCAATAGATAAATCAAAGCAAAACATGAGAAAAGTGGCTGCATGTGAAAAACTGTTTACACAAGTGTGTTGGATTTCATAGCTCTTCTGTTGCAGGTTTAAGGGATAACCACTAGAAGATAGCAACAGCTTGCTGTACTGAGTATCCTTCCTTCACAGTTTAGGTCCGGTGAGTGGATAAGGAGGATTTACAGTATCGGAGACTCGAAACACCAGCCAATCCTGTTAAACCAAGCCACGCATGGTTACAGTGCTTCAAACGTGTACAGTTTCCATGGGAGCCTCTTGACAATAAGGATTGCTGGGATTGTTCCTGCCTATATATCTTTTTTGTGTATTCCTTGTTTTCCTTTTTTCTCCTCTTCTGTAATTCTCCGTACAGGTCATGCATGGGCCATGAAATTTTGAAAGTTTTGGATTCAGATAAACTTTTATGTCAAATATATATTTATCCGGGAAACATTAAAACACAAATTCTATTAATTTAGTAGAATGCTGTTAAGCTTAACCTTACATTTTCAAATTCAGTTTCAAAACAAGGCATCAGAAGATGCAGATGATTGGTCTGTTACATCCATCTTGTTTTACTGACAAAGCTTTAACTTTATAGCTAATTCAGAACACTTATATCACCACTTTTTGCCTTTTTTTTGGTTAAAACTCTGCATAGCAATGCTGATTAAAATGTTCTGAAAATGACAAAGAAGCATAGGAAAATAGTCTAAGTCTTTTAACAGTATGATACTGAACATTCTTTAATCCACCATCAATACCAACACAGGAAAGAGAGCTTGGGACGAGACATGCAGGTAGGAAAGGCTCAGTCTCCATACAGAGCAATCTCCATGCTCAATGTGCGCAATATTACTGTGGTAACAGTGGATTATTTCCTATTACATAACAAGGGCTGTGCACTTAAGCCTGCTGGATAAAGAGGCACATTGTGCTGGCTCTCTTACTGGCTTGTACAGTACAAATCTGTGTGGGACAGATTGCTCTACATGAGTTACTGATGTACAATTTAGGCTTTAGGGATCTTTTGTGTTTGCATTGTTTTTCTAAATAAATATACAACATAGACTTAAAAAATAAAAGCAAGGTGAGAAATAAAAGAAGAGCAGTAAAGATATTCCTTTTTTTCATTGGGAGACATTGCATATATTATTGAATGCTATAATTTTAACTGGACAAAATTAAATAAACTGAAACCATTTCTATACATTTAGCCAAACCAAACCTTTCACTTAGTCACTGAAAATGATCGTGTCTAACTATCTACAGGTTCATTATATGAGAACTTTCTGTCATGTTCCACCTTTTCTGTTAATCACATTACCATAGCATTATGTTACATCTGAGATAGTCTAAGCAAAGCTATTTCCATCCATCCATCCATCCATCCATCCATCCATCCATCCAT
>JBAMHX010000014.1:23612716-23625121 GCA_037177515.1 Pseudomugil tenellus
CTGTAATGGGCACTTGGTGACCATGTGGCCCATCCTGTAATGGGCACTTGGTGACCATGTGGCCCATCCTGTAATGGACGCTTGGTGACCATGTGGCCCATCCTGTAATGGGCACTTGGTGACCATGTGGCCCATCCTGTAATGGGCACTTGGTGACCATGTGGCCCATCCTGTAATGGGCGCTTGGTGACCATGTAGCCCATCCTGTAATGGGCACTTGATGACCATGTGGCCCATCCTGTAATGGGCGCTTGGTGACCATGTGGCCCATCCTGTAATGGGCGCTTGGTGACCATGTAGCCCATCCTGTAATGGGCGCTTGGTGACCATGTGGCCCATCCTGTAATGGGCGCTTGGTGACCATGTGGCCCATCCTGTAATGGGCGCTTGGTGACCTTGTAGCCCATCCTGTAATGGGCACTTGATGACCATGTGGCCCATCCTGTAATGGGCACTTGGTGACCATGTGGCCCATCCTGTAATGGGTGCTTACTGACAGTGCGCATCATATTACAGAGGTTTCATCCACACAACAGATAAAGTAATGAAGCCTTAATGTCACTGGCCGCTTTGAATTATGTTTTTATATTTGATATTTACTTGCTCCCATGTTCATTTAACTCCATTGTGGTTGCCTCCAAAATGTAAGTTTATAATGGTGGGTACTGGTTTCCACACATAACTTAAATACAGTACATTGAGTTATGGAACAACAATCAGTGCATTCATGGTGACATTAATAAATATAAAACGCTGACATGGGAGCGGATCATTTAAAGAACTGGGAAATATGACGTAGATAAAACATTCCCAGTAATGTGTGCACTGTCATACAGTGATCTCAGTTTATATTGTCCAATTAATTAATATCAGATGATCTGGCGAACTTCCGCATTAACGGAGTTGCTATTTTCTGCCAGCATTCCTTCCTGCTTTTGCTGCAACAACAGTGTTGCTTTTGCTTATATTTAGCTTATATTGCATATATTTTTAAAATCTGCATATTTGTGGAGAATGATAGTCTTGTCCTCCATGGTAAAGTACGCTGCTCTGGGTTTGTCCATGTTTGTGATTGGTCAGAACCTCCGGGCACCACCTCTTTTACGTGAATGCACATTTATCTCAAGTAGAAAGTTCTGGATGTTGTTAGCAAGCTGATAACCAGCTTCATAGTACAGCTTTTCCCAGATTCTCAATGTTTGGCTGAATCAATCCAGAGAACGGAAATAAGAGCGGGCTGAGTTAATCACATTTTGTAGTACAGGTCTCTGGTAAATTCTATTGTGATTTAATGTTTTGTTGTTGTCATCTTTGTCACTGTTGTACAATGATACATCATATCCGGTTTACACAGACATTTACGCCTATGTTTTAACGCAATTTACCGTGTCATCTCTGGTTGTTGCATGTCTGAATAAGCATGTTTGGGTAAAGTGCGGGTGGTAAATGTCCGGACATAACCCGGTTTACATGTCAGAAAAGGGCTTAAGTCACACAGAATATATGTGTCATTAGAGGACATGGTAATGGGCGTAAAGAAGGTTTACATAACGGAGAATTTAATCAGTTCAGATTTCAAATGGGAATAAACCAGCCACTTTCTTAGGTATTAAGTTAAATTCCAACTAGTTGTTCACATTTACATTGAATTAGGTGTTTACATGGTCATTTTTCATCATTTTAAAGCGGATTTACTTTTTTTTTTGGAATAAAGAGGAATTAAAGGTCTCATGTGACCACTGTGAGATTAAAGTGTCATTTAAGTTTGGTTAAAGTTAAAATACCTGGTATAAATCTTAAAAATGGTTTGGTTATTGTCACTAATGTGCTGGTGAAAACACTTTTTTCCAGCAGGCAAATACTCATATTCATGCCATTTGCAACTTTAGTTATAGAACGCTTTAAAACCAAAAAAAGTTGACCACAGTGCCACAATGTGCAGAGTTAAAACTAAATAGAATAAAAAACATAAAGTGTAAGATGACATTAAAACATAAAATACTAGAAATATAAGAAAAATAATTACAATAAACTAAAGTCAATCTGACTAAAATCAGATCAAAATGTCAACTTGTCATTTTGTGCGCAAGACCAATGGGAATAGATGTGTCTTCAGCAGACATTTAAAAACAGATTCATGTAATGACATTTCCAGAAAAGTAAAATGACAACCTTGACTGTGCTGGGCTGCTTTTAAGTAGCTAATAATTATCCATTGGATGAAGCTTCATTTTCTTTTTTTTTGTGTGTTAGTGGAGCCTTCAAAAACATTAATAGAATTTTATGACTCATCCACAAAAGGGTGGAAATAGCTTTAACTTGTTTGCCACTGTTTTTATTCAGTTACTGAGTAATATTTTGGTCTCTTACCACATAAAAAAAACTCAGCTCCAAGGACATGTTGCAAGATTGTAGAAGAAGTGAAAGAACTTTGCATAAGAGTGGCTTTCGTGTTTTCTTCACAATCTGACCAGTGAATCACCCCTTACCTTTCCTCTCGCCACAAACACACTTCTGGTGAAGGAGTCAACCTCGGGCTGTTTTTGTGCCCAAATGCTTGTGCAACTGGAGGGATGAAAGCCATAATGTTCCCCTTTATACAACTGTGGTCGCCTCCTTGACAGCGGAAAGAACAGAAATATTCAAGACCCACGCTGGTTAACAAAAAAAGCTTTCTATGTATGACTCAATCTCAGACTGTGTCTCTTTGGCTGCCATTTAATGGCTGTTTTTCTTGCTATTTTAGATTTCTTTTGTGTAGGAGCTTCTTTATCATCACCAATGCCACCTTTGCAGAGAAGATGCACCACACAGGCACACATTTGCAGAATGTTTCCTGCATGTGCTTGCTGGTTTTAACTTTTTTCAGTTGCATTTTTGAAGCAGTCTCCATGCCAACACACCCAGGGAAAGGCACAGGGGCGTGACACATTTTATTAAATGGCAATAGCACAAGATTATCTTGGCAGCCATACAGGATGACTTTAGAAAAAATTAGCAGCGGTGTCTGAGCTGTGGGCAAGTAGTTTTCTCTTGAAACATCACTGAAATCATTGTTTCAATCTCAAGTTATTCCCTGTAAATGAATGTAAAACAAGAACAAACAAACAAAAAACTTGACAGGATGGCATGTCCTGGCCAAGATGGAAAGAAGCAAGATAAGAAGTTATTGCACACAAAAATTCCACACAGTAACACTCACACAAAATAAGCTGACAGTTGTATAGAGAAAAAAAAGGGAAATGAAGGTTTGAACATAAAAACTATGGAAACATAAAACATATGATTATTAAATCCGTATTGTTTCAGGTTAATCAGTAACAGATGATCATAACATTAATAACTGGGTGTCATAGTTTCATGTTTTCTCAAACCCATCCAGGAAGGCCTCTTCAGATTGTTTTTATGGTTCTTCGGGGACTCAGAGGGAACGGCATGTACAGTTACCACGGGGCTTTTGGATGGAATGAAGGCAAAAGCTGTTCCGATATAGGTTCATAGTTAAAATATAAAAGATAGGCGCGGTAAACAGTGGGGGTGTATGGAAAGCAAACTGGGGCAACACATCCTGGACACTTGTTGAGTTGGCTCGAGGTGGAGTAGCTGGTCCTTGTTCAAGGCTGATTGGCGTTTGCACTGGTCTCAGGGTCCTCCTAGCCTGTCTCTGACCTTTGTGTAGAAGGGGCTCGCCTGAGCATGTTCACCTTTCAGTGATCACGCCCCCACACCCCCATCCCCCCGCCCCCCCATACATTATACATCATGTATGTACATTATACATACAGTATACGTCACTGAGGTCTCTTTCAGGTTTATTCAATCGCAGCCATTTTTCCTTATGTTGAACACTGAACCTTTCTGTGTGGAGCTGGTTTATTTTCCCTGTGGGCTCTCTCTGGGTACTCCAGCTTTCCCCACCATCCATACACAGGCGTGTTAACTTAATTGGTCACAAGAGATATACAAGTGGCATCCTATCCAGATACCTGAGCCACCTCAACTGGCTCCTCTCGATGAGGAGAAGCAGCGACTCAACTCTGAGACCCTCCCAGATGACCTAATTAACCGAGAACCCATCCACCCTGTATAGGAAAACTTATTTTAGCCACTTGTATTCGCAATTTTATTCTTTCATTACCCACAGCTTGTGACCATAGGTGAGGGTAGGAGAATAGATCGAGCAGTGAAGGGAGAAGCTTTGCCTTCTGGCTCAGCTCCTCAAAAGACCAGTACAAGTTACAGCAGACACTGCACTGATTCACCCGTCATGCACTAACACCCCTCAGTCCTAAACAAGACCCAAATCTGTATGTTCTTGTGCATTCTCTTTATAACTTCCTGTTATTTTAAAAACATTGGGGGTCGTATTTATAAAATTGTGCATAACAGCAATAACTACATGGGACATATGTCGAGAAAACAGGAAGTGCTGCGCACAATAACTTCCCAATTTGTAAAATAGTGTGTATGCATGCCCTGCTTCCATTTATGAATCATTTCCTTTTGTGTCACACTTGCAATGAAACTGTGATTTTGTCTTTTTAGCTGAAAACATTAAAAAAGAAAGAAACTGGCACAGTTTTGCATGTGCACAGACACGAAAACTAGAAATACATTATTTGTGTCTAGGTGCACAAATATTTCAGAGTACTGGAAATAAATTTAGGTGCGGCAATGTGATTTCCGCTACAAGTGCATTTATCTGATAAAGAATAACAGACTACATTGTCTACATGACCACTTTTTCTGATAACTCATGTAAAAGTCAGATCTTCGGAGTGGATGTTAAAAATATATGAAGATAAATTTTAAAAAATGATCGAATTTTTAGCATAAATGTGGAAATTCACATGAAGTTTTTAAAAAGATTGTAGAATCACATGAATTGGAGTATCTCCATTACCAATCCCTGTGGCACACCTTGGTTAATTATTATAGTGATACCTTATTATTGTTTACAGGTATGCTTGCCATTTTCTTTAAATTTTATAATGATGAACTTCTATTAAAACTGTATAATAATTGTTCAGATGTCATATCGACACACACCTGTGGGATCCAGAGTAATTATTAACTGTATAGGGATCAGTTAAATTCCCCAGTAAACATAGTCCTGACAGCAGTGCATTAATTCACAGTACAACAGGGATTGTGGAGTTTCCTGCCAGAAAGACTAATGCGTTCCATGTGTGTGTTGTTTTGGAGTCTGTGTGCCGAGTAATGTTCTGCCTCAGATCAAAGAAACTCTCTTTAACTTAACCCCACAATTTATCAAACACAGGGGGATTGCATTTATCACTTGCAGAGGCCTTTAAAAACCTCTCATATCCCTGTATTCTAAAATGAGTCAAACTATGAACAGGCAAGCCTAAAATCTGTGCTGTTTATCATCCCTATGTGGCAAAAATAGCCATAGGTGTCAGTTACATCGCAATAAAAAATATAATTGCAGCCATGCTGTAATTTCACTAATTACTTTTTGACTAGTTAAAATGAAGGTCGGTACTTGTTGAAAACTGAAAGTAATCAGTATTTAGTGCACGATTTGCCTCATATCTTTGTTTTGTGTCTTTTTACAATAAAAACAGAGAAATATATTTTACGTCTGCACTAAGGATGATGGATGTAACGTTATACTTTTCAGCTTGAATTACTACAAAGAAACTTCTTTGTGCAGAGTCTGAATCTTTTGTCTTCTTTACTACATCTCACTTGTGGAGCAATCCATCGGGGGATGACTAGGCACTGCGTGAAAAGGGGGTTGCTGGGCTTAACTTGCAAGGTCACCTTGTTTTTGCATGGGGGAGGGGGAATTGATAATCTCCTCAGCAAGGTTCCTTCCGTGTTTCTTTTTTCTTTGAATTGTTTTTTCCACAGCCGACCTGTTCTCAGGATTGTAAAACAGCTCTCATCTGTTACATCTGTGTGAAAAGTCCTAAACTAAAGATCCTGTCATAAACCCCCCCGTGTGATGTAGGTAACCCCAGCACCCTATGGTCGGGTTACAGTTGGAACAGACTGCACGTGGGACACACAATAGGAGCCGTATCGTATATGGAGGAGGGGTACAGAGTTGCCATAGAAACCAGCGGCCCTACCCCCGAAGCAGATGGTTGTGGTTGGGGTAACGGGGGCTGGGTGTCATGACGGCGGGACCCAGAGATGATTATCTGTCCCAGGTTTCTGTACTGAAATAACGGCTTTCTGAATCTTCTTAGAAAAACAGGTGGCTTGATGCTGTTATTGGAAATGCTGAAGTTATTTTGCTCCAACCGAAAATGATTGAAAAAGTTGTGATGCTGTACTACCAACATGAAGAGGCAATGATGGCTTTACTTACTATGGAGAATTCTTGTGCATTTTCACTGATCTTTAGGAGTTTATTACCTTATATGTGGTGAAACTCAAGTTGATGTTTTTTCAGTAATCCATTTTGCAATTACATGAAATCCTCTTGGTATTAAAGCAGCATTTTTAGGGATTAAATATAAATAAGATTAACTAATTTGGCTAATTAGATGTATATTACTGTATAAGAAGATGGACCTTTTCAGTAATTATCATAAGTATGGGTGCAAAACAAGTAAAAAAGGAAAAAGCAGACGTTCTTATCTTATGAGTGAGTTTAAATTGTTGCAAAAAGTGTAAAGTAAAAAATAAAAAGTAAAAAAAAAAAAGTAAAAAGAAAAAAATCATAAACCAAAGGTAAAATCAATTAACAAGCAATTTTATATTTTTAATTGTTCAGCAAAAAGAAGTTTCATTACTGTTTTAATAAATAATTTTGGATTGTTTTATGGATGTTTACTTGAAAATCAGAAAACATGACCAAAGAAAACATATTAGTTATATATTTAACTTCATACCTACTTACATACTGAAACACACAAGTTCATTCATATATCCTGTCCTTGTCCTAAGATGACGCTCAGATAACATGACTCGTCTCAAATATATCTGCTTGCAATTTATTCTTATTGGTTTATTTGTTTGCTTTTTGTCAATTTTGTTCTATGAATTTGCACCTAAAAAAGTCCATTGTGATCACAGTACGCCATAAAAAGGGAAAATCAAAGTACTGATGTTTTATTCAGTCAATTAAAAAACACTTTTTGGAATATCAAACAAGAGCATTTACTCTCACTTATGTATTTATCCTGGGCTAATCTGGCATGATTAAGCTGTAATTTCTGTCCAATCAGCACATGAAGCAACATGCCCTCAAGATAAAAAGAAGCAAACTTCTAAAGCTCTGAATAAATATGCTCAGGCTATGGATTCATAACTCTGATTAGACAGTCACCGAGACCTTTTTTGGTTTGTTTGTATTGACAATGCAGAAGTTAAGCAAAGCAGAGTTTTAGCATGTCCCTGTCTTCGCCAAAAATGGCACTGCATCAAGAAAAACTGAATAAGAAGACAAGACAAACAATGTCAAACGAATTCTTGCTCATCTACTGATTAATGCAGGGCACCTTTTATTTCCGCCACACCAAAGCAAAACAAGTATTCTTCAAATCTAAGCGGTTTTGTCAAGGTGACCACATTTCCATCAACATTTTTACTGCATTTTCCACGTCTGTCCTTTTTCCTGGCTTATCATCCTGCATGTTTTCTTTTTGTTACCAATAATACCCTCCATTTTAGCCTTCATCCTTGCTGTGTTGTTTGCTTCCTGCATTTGGCTTACTAGGAGTGTATAGACACCTACATTTATAGGTAGGCCAGAGTTTCCTCAGTAACTTTCCAAGTAAACAAACTTGAATTCGAGTCAATGGGGCTAGTGTAAAAGCATCCTAAAAGGCAGTCAGGGAAAAGAGAACTGGTTGTTGATTATAGTCAATCCCACCCCTAAGGTTCCGAGCATGTCTTCCATTTTCTTTGCTAAATCAACCTCAAATGAAATTGTACCTTGGGTGTCAATAAAAACTGATGTATAAATTATTGAACTATATAAATTATAACACATAGTCAACTGGTCCCCAAAAAAGGGAAAAACCATAAGTTCGGGAAACTCCTTTCCAAGTTCACAAGAAAAAAGCTTGGTGTGTCTCCTGTGATAAGAAATTGTTTGGGAGTATTGACTCCCAGGTACTTCGGTATCTCTGTCTATGTGTTCAACATGACAGCTTTCTGAATCTAGTTCAGAAGTTTAGTAACTTAGGCTTCAGCCATAATTGTTTCTATATTTGAACTTCCACACCCAAGTTATTTACCAGTTAACTACATAAAAAGTATAGAAAAAATACCGTTAACACCCCTGTGGGTTTGAGGTTTTTTCCATTAGCCAGAGCCTCTGGTGATGTCAGCATGACTGTGCCAAAAAGTTTTAAAGACTTGGCAAACAAACTTGCATGTCCTGCCTGAGTGAGCTTTGACAACTAGAAGTTATGGGCTGGGTAAAACTGCTGGGATCACCAATGATTCAGCATGTACAGCATCTCTCTAGTGGATGACAGGAAAAATGGGATGATAAATCAAAGCAGGAGGAGCAGGAGGTCGCAAAGGAGGAGAAGATTTGTGTTCTTTCAGCCAGAATAGCAGAAAGTAAAGGGTGAACTTCAGTATGACTGGAGTGGAATGATCCAAATTTAGATCAATCATGTTCTGGGTTTTCTGGCGAAAAAAAGCAAAAAAATTTTCTATGTTTTTGTTTGATGTTACTTTAAGTCCAGCTGAGGGACTAATGAGAGGCATGACGTTTGGCTAATAGTTGTATTTACATTTGTGTGGGTAGCTTGTAGACACATTTTGTAATGGACATGTGTTTATTCCATCTGGCCCTGCCCTCGTGTCTTAGTTGTGATGTAATGAAAACAGGTTTTGTGGATTGCACAGCTTCTTGTTACACCATCTCTCTGGGCTTAGGCTGAACCTCTGGGAGAGTAAATGTGTGGGGTGGGTGGGACGAATAACTAACTGTCCTCATGATCAGAATTACTCCTTCGCATAAAACTATTACTACAATTACAAGCCAATTATCTGCTATGCTAAGTTACTTTGCAGAGTACACATAGCTACTTTAAGAACAATACAAGTTACTTACTTCACATGCGATGACTTGAATCACAGGTTTGATCAGCCAAAGGAAATGGGTCACCAAACAAAAGAATATAAAAGGACTTGTTACTTTCCTTTGTTTTCAGCACAACTCAGGATATTGTGGTTTGTCACCCCTTTGTTGCCACATGAATGGAAATCTGATAATACTCTGTGTTAGGATGAAGCCTAATATAATGCAAACGTTACATCCCTCTTTCAGAACTAAAGCTGCAATCAACCTGAAAGGAGCTTTCTTGTCCTCCGTTTAACATGTTGATAGATACAAACCCTTTGTTGCAAATGGGTGAGAATGGGTCATCTGTGAATGGGCAAAGATGACGTAGAGAGAGACTCATCGTTGCAGCCATATGCCAGAACTAAGCTGTGAAAGGGGTTTTCAATGAAAGTTGACCTATTGATTTACTGTTTGTTCTGACAATCCAAAATTTATTCTACATATGTCCAATGGTTTCTGTTGCCTTCCTTTGGAGAATGTCCTCTATGATCCAAACATACCCTCTTTTTTACGATCTTACAATTTGAACATTGGATTTTGCTCCATCAACCTCAGATATGTTTACATGAGATCCGTGTTGCATTTCATGCCCCACTCTCACCTACTATTATAATTTTGTACTTTCTCACAACAATTGTCTTATTCCAACGAGCAACAGCAGAGCGAGAGAGGGCTGCATAGAACGCAGAGCCTTTCTTATCTTTGTAATAGGTATCGTACGAACAAAAGCATGAACACAGGGTTAACACAACACAATGGGTATGGTTACATGATGCTTTTTATTTCAAATTATTAATTCCAAATGACCTAATTTCGAATTAAATTAATGAACCTTTGAGTTTACATGGAAATTTTAATTACAAATAAAAGGCTTACATGGTATCATGTTTATTTTCATCTCTTAATTCCGACATAATCACGCAGCAACTCTCTTCCTTGTTTTTGGCCATAGCAGCTAAATGGAAAACAATCTAATATGAACCGTTTTACCTTCAATTTTGATTAATTTTTTGACTTCACTATATTAAGCAGCTGAGGAGGAAAAGAAAATTAGACGGACTGAATATATCGAAGAAGGGAGGTGAACTTTTTTTAAAAAAAAAATCTTTATTGCATTTATCAAACAACAAGATGGGAGGCAGAAGAATGCGCATGTGCATCATTGCAGCGGGAGAAGGTAAGCATGTGCAGAACGACAGGAAATAACCTCGAGAGGAATTAAAGGTATACGTGAGACAGGAATGATTTAATTCCGCTTTAAAATGAGAATAAACCAGCCAGTTTATTCAGAATTCATTTTAATTCCGATTTATCAATTACACTCGGAGGTAGATGTTTACAAAGTTATTTTTCGTCTGTTTAAAGCGGAATTGACTTTTATTTGGAATTAAAGAGGAATTAAAGTTCGCATATAAATTGGGCCAATGGTGGATAGCTTTGAAGAGCGCGTTTAGCTTTGGTATTAGTTTCAGACACCTGTTGGTGTGGTATTGCACTACTATAAAGTTGCTTGCTCAAACAGCTTTTTCTCAAAACCCCCATCTCTACAGTGATTGTTCTCATAGTTGTCTCCTTCATTCGGTTCCTCTTCTCCTTCTTTGATGTGTTCCTTTCACCGGTCTGCATGTCGCTTAGTCACATGGTTGTATGATTTCTGTTTTCTGCATCAAGCATAGTATTTGTGCAAAACTGTGGAAAAGATGTGGCTAATGAACCAGTGGAGGGTTTAACTCCATAATACTTTTGCCAGTGAAATGGTTCATCATCCCACAAGGACTCAAGGTGTGTGTTTTGGACTGATAGGTTTGACGATATGTGGGCAAAAGGTGTTTAGGAGTCTTGCAGTATTTAATCTGAGTGATATGTGTCTTTAAAGCTAGAAAATGCAAAACATTATTGTAAATTGACAAATGAACAAGGTAAAAAATTGCATAGAAAAACGTGCATAGAAAACTCGGTAGCTTACATGGCAAGGTGCCAAAAATTCACAACAATTCTTTTTTTCCTTTTTGAGAGGTTTGTGTCTATTACACTCTTGGACACACACAAATGCACACACAAGTATATACACACTGACGAGTGACGTCACATTTACCTGCTCATTGACCTAGTTTCTGGCTGGCGGCAGAAAGACACATCCACCACTGCCATTGCATATATTAACTAGAGCGTCATCTATTTTTACAGTTTGTAAACAAAGATTATGTCGAGTTTGTGTCGCGCAGTATGTTGCACAAACAGAACATTATGAACTTGTCTTTACCCTAAACATGTTTATGATCGTGAGTACAAGCAGTGGACACATCTGATTTTTGCCAGATGTAATCCTGCAGGGAAATGAATTAATCTGCTGCGTGTCCAATGTGCCTCTCTGTATGAGCTTTCAAGATGTAGGATGAGACGTTTAATGATTTTACAGATCCAATGTTATTTTTTTACTGCTGTCGTACCACCTACCCTGTAAAACAATAAAGTGACGAGATAGATGAGAGACTGACTTTTTTTATGTCATGGGATCGACTGATACCACCTTCGCGATCGATTAGCACCCCTGCGCCAATCATCAATTCTTTCATCATTAATTCCAGCCTTAAAAAAAAAATTTTAATGTTGTTGTCAGCTGTCACTTCTTTTGGTGCACCGTACACACGGCTGAATTGAGTTGTTATGCAGATTGTCGTGGCTTTAATCAACAATAAACCTTTTTGCTCATAAAAGTCTGGTAGACCTCCATCAAATCTGGAGAATTAGGCGACAATCACTGTGAAATGGATGCATTAAAACGATCCCCTCAGTCCGATACGTAACTCCAGCGTGTGTGTTGTATACACGCAGCAATCTCACACAACTGCTGGCAGTCAGCTCCTTTCAGCCTCATAAATATTCATACCTTTCCCAAAGAGCCAAGCCCTTATTTCGATTGTGGTCCTTTAGCAGAAACTTAAGAGATGCGGACGAAAGAACTTAACTCCGTAGGAAGCACAGTGAGTCATTTGTACTGTAGTATAAAACTTCATGAACTTTCCCAGAAATGAAAAATTGTATCCATCCAGCAATTTTTAAGCTTTCAAGGCTTCAGCTGTGTACAACCCAGGAGTGTTTATTAAATAGTTCCAAATGGTGCCATATTGCACATGCGGCCACTTCGACATATTGTCCCACTGCTTTTTGTCAATTTCAAACAGATCAGGCAACAAAACACCACGCACATGCAAATTCTGTTTGTATCTTTCATGACCCCTCTCTGATAATTGTCAAAATGGTTCTCTTTTGCTTTTAAGCGACTTGATTTTAGCTTCTTTGCAATTTCCATTGCGTAAACATTATGAGTTATGCGGGTTTATATA
>JBAMHX010000014.1:23646920-23660313 GCA_037177515.1 Pseudomugil tenellus
CAGGAAAAACCAGAGGTTTGTGCAACAACTCAAAGGTTGTTTTTAAAAAAGCCAGCTTATCTGGGTGGCAGTGGAAAGTAGGGGTGTCCCCAGTGGCGGAGCTGACCAGTTGGTGCTGAGGGGGCGGGTCCCTATTTGGGACTATTATTTGAGGACAAAGGGCTACAGATGCATTCTAATACATATACAATTATATGCATGCACAGCAATTATAATAATAATAATAAATAATGTATTGTTAGGGCTGTTCAATTATGGCGAAACATAATCACAATTATTTTGACTGAAATTGAGATCTCGATTATTTAACACGATTATCCATTAGCTTTAATAACATGAATTTATTTCCCATATGTTAAGTTCCCGCCACATTTAACAGCTGGATTAAAAGCCTTCTGGAAAGGCTAGAAATGCCTCGAGCTCAGCTTAGTTCAACCAAGCAGTATGTTACAGGTACTGCATCAAGTGTTGTTGTCAGGTTCTTGAGATATTCCACAAAGTACCGACACTGTCGGCCCAGCTGAGTTCTAAAGCTTAACAGGTGCCTTCCAGATAAGCCAGATTTCCATTAGAACCTAGTCCGCTCTACCGGCCCAGGAGCACTCTACTCTGCTGGAATGTTTTTCCAGTGTAAATCCAGTCTAAGTCTAGATGCTCTATTGTGCGAGCGGTTCCCAGACGCATTCCTTCTAGAAAGTTTCCGATGTCATCTGATAGTGACACTACACAGCAAAACAACACATTCTCCGAGATTAAATGTATTGTTTAGTTAATTTGAATAATAAACAAATTGAAAAAATATGTTCGCTGAGATACCAAAGAAGAAGACAGAGACAATATGGAAGGCGGTGAAGCAGCCTTTTACCTGTTGCTCGGGTTATGGTTTATAATGAGACACCAGCCTGCAGACTTCACTCTACCCGCACGGCACGACAGGCCTCACCTAACAAAGAAGTAGGTTCAAAAGGTTTACCAGTACGGTCCGACATATCGTTATGGAAACGCTCTGATGCAGGGTGGACTGGTGTAAGGCTGGGTAGATTAGGTCCGCGTGGAAAGACGCCTATAGTTGATGTGATCCTGGTCCTGCTTGTTACGGAGTTCTGGGATCTGGGTTTGTTGCGTTATTTTCAGTTGCAAACAGGCAACTCGCTTAAATTGCTCCTGAAAACATGAATTGTGAAGGAACAAATAATCTATTTTATTTTTATGATTGTGGAAAACCCAGACTGTAGATTGAAATTCGATTAATTGTTGAGAGGAGTCAAAAATGCTAATAGTGCCATAGGTTTATTAGTGTTTACACTGCAGCCTCTTTCAGCTCTAACATTAGCACCATAGAATTTTCTAAATTTAATTTCTGATAGTTGAATCATCATACAGAAAAACACAATCCACCAATATTATAAATCCATGGTGCAAAATTTAAAATCCAAGTCTATTTCAGAACCATGGTTAGCACCATGAATTTATCTTATAATGTAGGCCAAAGTTGACTTGGTAATACAAAATAATCCGTCACAAATTTATCAGACTAAACACATCCGAACATTATAAATCCTCCTTCATGCTTGCCTGCAGATATTTTTTAATTAACTTCAGGCGGCTGAAACTGCATTCTGCATTGGTGCTTGTTAATGGGAGTGTTCCATAAATTTGATACAAAATGGCAATGTGACAAATGCCCTGTCCATGTCATAAGATCAGGAGTGGCTGAACAACCAAAAGGCTCAATTCTATTTCCAGCTCATTACATAGAGCACAGAATGAAAGAAATTTGCCCACCTGGATGCAAACGCATAGAAAACAGTTAATGTCTGTATACTGACGACTGTGTCCTCACTGAAGAAGATTAGCGTGCTGAGAATGGAGTGATGCGATCTGGTGGAAATTTCTGAACTGCAATGCTGTAGCCTACTCTTTTTGAGTAAGCTACAGCATTCTGTGTCCAAAACATGAGTTTAAAGACAAGTGTGCTTATTTTATGTAGCCCATCTGCTTCTATCCTTTTCAAAGCTGCGTCTATCGCTGACTCTTCAACGAAATTTGTGCTGGATTTGTGAAGATGGCATCTGATCTCTCAATTTCAAACAGAAATATTAGTTGTTTTTTTTTATTAAACTTTTATTAAATCGGATGTATTTATTTATTACACAAAAAGTCGAAAACAAACACCCTTGATTACACTACAGAGGCAACATTCTTGAGGCAAAATTAATTTTAGTCATATGTTGACAGGGGCCGAGAGGCTGTTAAAGGGTGAGGTTACTGCGACAAGCTGAATTAACAGTAGCCTACCACGGTAGCTTAAAAGTTGGTAAAGCTTTTAAATGTTTTTAATGTTTGAATCCACTGTAAAGCACTTTGAGACCATTTACTTGATGTAATTAATTGCATAAATAAAATGATTTATTTATAATTTAGTTTGCAAGTGCTATTTAATTATAGCTACACGTTGTCAGGGGGCCTATGACATGTGGGGGCATGGGACACCTGCGCCCCCTGCCCCACCCCAGCCTCACTAATTTTCACAGTCAATCTGATTTTTCAGGTCTTGTCTTTCATTAACAAATCGTTGAATCGTAGTTTTTCCCTAATTCATAATCGCATTTGCATTTTCGTGATTTTTTTAACAGAGAAAAGCACTTAAACACGTGTAGATGACCGTTATTCCTGTCAAGGACACTGGTTTCTTTGGATTGAGAAGAATATGAATTTAATAATGAAGAATAAAAGAAGTTGAACATACATTAAACATTAAAACATTAAGAAATACAGACATGGTCAAGGTTATAACCCTGCGAGAATCTCCCCAGAGATCTGTGGTCTCACAGAAGTCTGGAACTATTCTGCCCTAGTCAGATAGGGGAGCTTTGTTTAAAGACTTTGGTCATATGCGTCAATCTGAGGCCTGGTCCTAAACATTGCCCTGATGGAAGGACGCTGGCCTTGCTTCGGCTACGACAACAAGACCAAGGTCTTAGCAGATGGTTTACTAAGGCCAGAATGACATCAGTTTAGTAGCCTTATGGTCGGACCTTTCAGCTAGACTTTAATTAAGAGCAAGGTAATTAAGTTAATACATGAAATTCCTCTACACACCCTATTAAACAAATGGTGTTCTTCAACATTAGGGGAAAATAATAAGTCTGTCTCCATAAATCTTGGTTGTTATGTCAATAATTTGGTTGTAAGCCTGCAGCCTCATTTTGTCACAACAACTAGTCTACTTGTCTAAAATGGGGATGAAATAACAAAGTCGTCCGGACCACCAAGATGATCGCTCCCTAACGGAGTGGTGGATCCAGAAAAGTCCTGCAGATGGCATGATAGGGCACCCTCAATAACTTCAGGCCCTTTCTAACCGTTAGAACCTTTTGCCATTCCTATAACCTTTTAAGAAGTAGACCTGTTTTTTTGAGCATTACGTCATAGAAACGGATATAGGAACGGAGGTCTGTAGACCCCCGTTCCTATAACCGTTTCAGCTCCTACTCAAAAACAGGGTTTTTTCATGGTTCTGTAGAACTACATCTGATGTAGGTTGTAGCTCTACCTTTTACACATATAACATCTGATAAGTTTACTCATAGGACATGAATACAGTAGGCTCATTTTTAATAATAAACTTACACAACGTCATCTCTTTTGGCTGCAGCTGCGGTCTTTTCTCTTTATCCATCAAATGAAGAAGCAGAATATCCTGCTGCTCGGTTCTTTTCCTCCTGGCTGAATTTCCAGCCTCCATTTAAGCCGCTTGATGTGATTGTCCATAATCAATAATCCCGTCATGCAGACAAACAACGCAGGTTTACGTTTGTTTTGGACTGGTGCTGAGTCACCTCGCAGATGGCTGCGTCACATCAGTCTTTACCAAGCTCCGCGTCTCATGTACGAATGCAAAGTAAACTGGTTCTCCTGGAGAAGGACAGTTATTAGAACTATACCATTCTCAGAACTGTGTTCCTATAATTATTTGTCGGAAAGGGCCTTTGGACACTAATTGCTCAATTTTGTTGCCATTTCTACAAATATCAGGGCAATGTTTTTCATATGGAATCATAGGAATAATTTGTGAGAGCAGCCTACATCCTGTTCAACATCAAGTAGTGCACAAAAGTGCACACAACCATGTAATCAATTCATGTTTGGATGATGTTAGAAAAATTAGTCTAACCTTTAATCACCACTTTTGATTCTATCCACCTTTTCCACTGTGGACTCACCTGTGGATTGCCGATGTGAGTTTCAAGCTGATGCTGGTTTCAGTTGGGGCCCTTTAACTGATTCAATAAGAGAAAAACGGTTTATCAGCATTACAAGCATTAATTTAACAATATTGCGTTATAAAACTTGGAGACATTCACAACATGTAGTTCTTGCTGTTCAAACCAAATTGAGATAATTGAATAAAATGACTAAACGATTATAATTTTTCATAAAATAAAACTTTCCTTTCTTATTTATTCATTCTAGAAAATTCCATCTGATAAAGAAAAGAAAGAAATCAAGAAACGTAAGTATAAAATATAATAATTGCATCCATGGATCCTTGGATTTACTTCTTTGCAAGAAATATACTAAAACTTTGCATCCCATCAACATAACTTGTTCCTTTAGAAATGTTTTTTTTGCCTGAATTATATTTTTAAATTCCTCATTTTTATGGAGAATGATATTCTGCTCCTCCATGATAAGCTGCTCTGGGCTTGTCCATGTTTGCGATTGGTCAGAACCTCCATGCACCACCTCTTTTATGTGAACTCATACTTATATTCAGTACACTGAAGGTCTGGGTTGAGTTAGCAAGTTGATAACCAGTTTCATAGTACAGCTTATCCCAGTTCCTCAATGTTTGGTTGAATCAATGCAGAGAACGGAGATAAGTCCGGGCTTTGTTAATCATGCTTCGTAATATAGGCCTCTGTACCTGTGGTCATCCACAATCAGTCTGTTGCTCGTGTTCAGTCATAGTAATATCTTGGCGTTTTTATTGACAGTTGTAATGATCCCACCCTCAACAGACCCCTTTCTAAAAAGCTTTGATGAACTAGTCAACAAACTGTGGAATTTATATGACTACGTCAAACTCTCTTCCCCAGAGGAAAAGCTGGATGTCTTTGTGGGTGCGTTTGTTCTCCACATGGGGCTGGAGACAACCACTCACCCACACTAGAGAAACTTGTTGATACAACATGATAACCTCTCCCCTCCTCCACACCTCCCGCTCTGTCCACAGGCGATCAGAACACTCAAAGGACAGCAGGACTTCTTAATAAAAACTTTTCTCTTCTTGGTTCTAACCTTTTCATTCTGTTTCATGTATGTACATTTATTCTTTTATTTCTTGATTTAAGGATTTTAATTTGTGTTTTATGTTTAATGATTAATGTGATATACTTTTAGTTTAATGGAGGTAATTCTGTGGTAGGAAGCATGAGCTGAAATCACCCCCACAGATCTCTGATTGTGTGGCAGCATCCAGACCTGCCCACTCAGCCAAATCCGCCTACCTTCAAAAGACTAACACGGACTCTGCCCTTTTTTTGCTCCTTTTACTCTTGCCCTCTCGTCTCTTGGCCTCCCTGGATCAGGCTCTGAAGCTACCTCCTCGCTACCTGCTTCTGCTAATTATGCGTGTGTGAAAAGCTTTGTCCTGCTCACTGGAGAACAAAGGAGGGCCACATGGTCTACACATGGCCACTCACTGGGGACTTATGATGAGGAATTAAGCTTTCACTCTGCAACCAAGTTTGTGCCTCCTAACGGAAGTTCGATTTTCCACAACAGCTTAAAACTCCCCACTTTTGGACATTATTGAACCTTTCCATATCTGGTCTCAACCTCCAGCCATCTACACAAAGGGAAGCACTAAAAGCTGCGAGCCCCAAAGACAGGCTTCTCCCGGATTCCAACGGCGCCTATACGGATCAACACCGTCTCAGCGCCCCAGAACGGATCCAGACCCAAGCCCAGTCCACTAGTCGTAAGCTGCGGTTTTGAACAAACCCCAATTCCTGATGGTTGGCGAGTTAAGAAACTATCTCATCTAGGCCTTAGAAATGGTTTCACGCTTTAGACATGATTAAGAAACATCTCAGTTGTTTAATCCCACACACATAGATTCTTCTCCATAGAACTCAGGTTTATCATCAAAACTCACAGCAACACTGGTTTATGTTATGTTTGTCTAGTCTGTCTTGTTCGTTATATGTTTTATTATTTCTCATCTTTAGCCATGTATACACTGTAGATTAGATAATAAATACCCCATTTACTATCTGGTCGTTGTCTGTCTTAATTCTCTGTGGTTATGATCTAAGTCAATTCAAACTAGAACTTACGACTATAACATTTGAGACTAATTGATTTATTGAGACTGATTAATTATTTTATCCTTTGATTGAGTTATCAACTCATCATTTAATAAGGTTTCCTTCAATACCTATAGTGCTACCAAAGTAAACTAGAAAATAGGAGGTGGTGCCTCGAGGTTAATTATAGATTAATTACTAATTGTTAATATATGCTTATATTAATATTGTCATAGTAATTCCATTAAATTGTTTAAATCCTTACACATTAATGGTGTCCGTGCATGAGAAATGCTACACAGTGCATTAACCTGGAGCAAATATGTGGATTGCCAACAGGCTACAGCAACGGCTGTAGTTTATGGGGTTGCAAAAAGTTTTATGATAGTATTTTATAAGGCGGCAGTAGAAAGCAAAATCAGATATGGGATCACAGTTTGGTTTGGTAACCTCTCTGTGTATTTGAAGAACAAACTGTTTCGATTCATTCGCACTTCTGAGAAAATTATCAGTATAGATGAGCATTCATCTATACAGAGTATCTTTGAAAAGGGTACTCTGCAAATCACCAACAGAATAACTATTGACTTCTCGCATATTTTGTATAGCGAGTATGAGCTGCTTCCTTTTGGTAGGAGGTTTAGAGTTACTCGCTGCAAACTTAATAGATATAAGATTTTGTTTGTGCCAATATCCATAAAGCTGCTGAATATGAAAAAAAAAGAATTGGGATCTTGATAGAAAATTAGATTAGAACAGCATGCATAAGCTCTCTTTTCTTGTATCATGTTGAGCATTTTGTGTCTATGTCTATATGTATATGTATATCATGTTATTGTTTATTGTATGCAACTGTGGCATGGGTGTATGGCCCAGAACAAATTTTCCACTTGTGGGACAATACAGTTTATCTTATCTTATCTTATCTTATCTTATCTTATCTTATCTTATGATCTAATATGTTTTGTTGTCATTGTTGTCACTGTCACAATGATACATCATATCCGGTTTCCAGGACAACAGTCTTACACGGACCTAAATGTTTTTTATAAATGCGCCTATATTTAGCACGTATCAAAAGGACGTGCAAACGGGTTCAATGCGTAATTGCGCACACATGGCTGCTGATTGTTGTAATACGAAGACATAGAAATAATCAGACGACAGAGAGAACGCATATTTCCTCCTCGTGTTAACATGTTTGGAATGAGAGAGAAAACTAATTTTTAAAACATATCACCTATCCAGCCTCGCTGTTTTGGAGCTGTTGAAGGAACTCAGCGCAGATTTGGAGTCAGACACAAGAAGGAGTCATGCATACCTGCAATAATTAAACTCCTGGCAAGTTTAGAGTTTTTGTTGTCCTCACTCCCCCTTTCTACCCCCTCCTCCCTCCTGAAATATGGAGAGGATGGAACGAGTTGATGTTGAACTCAGATCCACTCCCCAAACAAACATGCTCTTGTCCCCCATAAACCTTCCACCACAGTGGGCACATGTCCAGCACCCAGCCCCTCTTGTCCAACTAGTCTGAGCTCTGAAGTCAGACATGATGCGTTGAGGGTCCAGGCTGCATGGATAACGACATTCGTGATTTTTCCCAGGAAAAGCAGGGACCCTGTTTATTAGAAGTTTACAAAATTCCTGTACTTTTATGTAACAGAAGGAGAAATGTTCCTCTGTTAAAGCATGGAGAACGGCCCTCTAAAAGGTTTCTAAGAAAAGGTAACTTGCTCTGTGAGCCAAAGCGTTCCCACAAAGTGCAAAAAATCAACTTAGCATTTTTAATTAATGATTTTATTACTGAGGACAGACTTGATTTTATGTTTTTTCACTGAAACTTGGTTCAACCAAAATAACAGTGCAGCTGTTCTTATTGAGTCAAGCCCTCCCAATGACAGTTTAATCAGTGAGTTCAGAGCAAACAGAAGAGGTGTGTGTGTGTGGGGGGGGGGGGGCAATTTTCTCTCACGAACTCTTCCTGTGTAAACAGTTATCTTTTCAAAGTTTCAATACTTTTGAATGTGTTGCTCTGCAACTCAAAGGCTCACACAGTCATGATTCCAAACATTTACAGGCCGCATGGATACTATGCAGCATTTTGTGATGATTTTAGTGAACTGTTGTCTACAGTCTGTGTTAAATCTGTAATCATTGCTGGTGATTTTAACATTATTGATGACAAACCTCAGTACAAAGGAACTAAAGACCTGAGTAACAGTCTGGACAATTTTGGGCTGACTCAGCACATAACAGAGCCTAACAGAACTGATGATTACTGTGTTTTCTTCCAGAGTAGGATTCCTTCTCACACACAGGTTTCATCGGAGGGTTCAGTCAATAAGCTTGTTTCAATGCCAAAGTTTCAGATATTATGGATGTTATTGCTCCCACTAAGGTAACGGTTGTTTCAGAGAGGAATAAAAGAAAAACTCCAAGTGAGGAATGCAAGAAAGCCCTATTTCTCTGATATTATTAGCAAAAACTATCATAATGCTCGGGTTTTATTTGCTACAGTGGACAGGCTGACAAACCCTTCTGTGTCTGTAGCACCTGAACTTTATTCCCCCAAGGCTGCAATGAGTTTGCCAAATGTTTCACAGACAAATTCCAGACTATTAGACAAGTAGTTGGTTTATCAAAATCAGATTCAAGAAATACACTGTGTCCCCTGAAAACCACTATACCACTAAACACATCCCATTAATAGCAAAAATCTGGAGGATATTTTACATAATCTAAACACGTCCTGCTGTTTGGACATCCTGCCCACAGGATTCTTCAAAAAAGTCTCCAAGACCATGAAGTCTGATCTGCTACAGATTGTGAACTTTTCTTTAACTTCAGACTTCTTCCCAAACAGCTGTTATTAAACCACTGCTAAAACAGGACAATCTAGACTCAAATGAACAACTACAGACCAATCTCGAATCTCCCATTTCTGAGTAAGATCATTGACTTTATGTCAAAGGGTTAGGGTAATATCAGATCTGAGCAAACAAGAGTTACATGTGGAGTTCCCCATCCTGGGACCTATTCTGTTTAACATCAACATGCTTGCACTGGGACCAGGGGCAGAGCCATATATGGGCCAGGGTGTGCTTAGGCCCGCCCACTTCTCTGGCTGGCCCAGGGCCAGGCCCGCCCTAACACAGTTATCTGTTTGATTATCATTTGATTATCATTTTGAAAAGATCTGACACATTTAAACAAAAAAATGTAGTTTGTGTTCACCTGTCAGTTTACCAGTTTCTGAAGACCTTAAATGCAACATACATCCCAAAATAATAAGACCCTCTTCCATGTTTTCAGCCAATCATTTACTCTCTCCTTCGTTGATCATCGTCATTCAACAAGTAGCAGTCATGAAGGAACAATCTTTCTCCTCCTTTTTCCATTGGAATGAATACATTTGGTACTTGGTTTAACTGTTTAATTAGTTTGTCTTTTATACAATCTTCCTCAAATACAGTCATATTGTAACGATGTAGAGCCGGAGCCAAAGGGAAGGTTAACAGGATTTATTAGGATCAATGAGAAGGGATGAACAAAAACCTGTATGGAAGTGGAAGAGTCCAGAAGGGATGCAGGGACAAGGAGCAGGAAGGCAGACTGTGGGATATCCAGGATAACAGGGCAGGCAGGAGCAGCAGGAACAAACAGGGATATTGACACATTCATCCATTCAATATCCGACGCCGGAATGACTGGTGAGCTGAGGGATAAAGCTGTGAGCGGAATCAGGAACAGGTGCAGGTGATAGTGGATAACGAGTCTGATGGCAGGTGATGGTGATTAGGCTGATAGTGTCTGGAGCAGGGCATTACACATATCTCACTTTGAACATGTAATTCATGCCAATTGTTCAGGAATTTACCATTGTTACCTTTGTCTAATTTACATTGATGATGCATTCACAAACATCTCGTTATTAATAAATTTCCATTTCTTACTGCCAAGGGTGCGTACACAGACCATAGCAATTGTCTGTATTTAGCGGAAACATATCCAAATGGCAGTACATCTCTTAAGTTGTCTGTTGATTTACTTGGATCGTATGTTGTGTTCAGAAATGTTTCTATTCTCTTAGACGGACATCCGGGACTTTTTGACGTAATAACATAGCAACGTAGCTCGCCATCTTAGCGTGGTGGAAACAGACCCTAGCAACACTACAGAGGAGACATGGTAAAATCATGTTTGTGATCTAATCTTTTTAAAAAAAACAAGGAGAGCTAAGCGGCTGAGTGCCGTCAACAGATGCCAAATACGATCGGACGTAATGGTGATGGTTAAAAAGTTGTGGCAACCACAATCCCACTATGCTATGTTTGAGGCCTTTATTTTACATCCGGTAAGTCCACATTCAGTGATATTCTATACATAGTAATATATTAACTTAATAATATCATTAGGGCTGAAAAAAACCCAAGACCTCTTAATTATAACGAGTCAGACCGGCCGTATTTAGGCTAACTGTTAGCTAACAGTTAGCGGTTACATTCAGAGCACCACAAACAATAAACACGATTGTCTTTTAACCTCGCTTCCTTTTTGGTGTTTTTAAAAAGTCTGGCTGTGCATCTTAGATGGACTCTGATCCAGGTATTCCACTTTTAGCCCTGCTAATGGATTGTACAACCATATACCATATATTTCCTAATCTAAGTGACACAGTTTTCTCGTAATGACATGATATTTTTAAATGTAACATCGCTTCTCGGGGAATTTTTGATTCTGGTCCGGAGTAAGAACAAGACATGGAGAACCTGCATTCAGCTTTTATGCTCCACATGTCTGGAACAAACTCCCAGAAAACCTCAGATCAGCTGAAACATTAAGTTTATTTAAATCCAGATTAAAGACCCTCCTGTTCTCAGCTGCATTTCAATAATTTTTATTTTTATTTTACCTTACGTTTTTATGTTTTGTAATCTGATATTGATCATGATTTTAATAATTTTTAATCATTTTAATTATATATTTTGTCTACATAATTTTAATCATTTTTAATTGGCATTTCATTATTTCTTATTTTAATTTGAAATAATGCTTGTGTTTTTTTGTGTTAATGTTCTGTAAAGTACATTGAATCACCCTTTATTGAATAGTGCTACAAATAAATTTGCCTTGCCTTCCAGTTGTTCCACAACGCGAGCAGACATATTTTGCAAGTGTTTGATCCCGAATCTATACTTGCTGTATGTGTGTTTATGCCAGATTCATGGTTTAGTTCATGTGTACATGCTTGGCTTGCAGTGGTTATCACTCGATGCTTGCCGTCGAACATAGTAGTGTAAACTGGGTATCATGTGACTGCACATTCCTTAATTGGTCTAACAACATTGAGCATACCTCAGTGCAGGAAGGAAAATACAGCTGTAGTGGAATTCCACAACTTAATTTATCACTCAGAGCAAGATAAGAACTTTGCTTGATGCAAGTAATTAAAAACTCAATATAGAGAATGTGTCAGTCTACTTTTGTTCAAAGAACAAGTTGTTTTTAATTTAATGTGCAATTTAAACTCAGGAATAAAAAATTACATCAATCATGTTTATCTAAAAAATGTTCTGTAAGAACAAAAAACAAGTGTCTCATATAAATGGCTTACTCCTCGATAAAAGTCATAAAGTCAGACAGCTGCAGAATTATTGATATTAGCAACTTCTAATTATTATGTAATGAATCTTCAAACCATTTGAGACCATTTTGCATCACTAATCATTTTCAATGAATGTTTCATAATTCCTTTATTTCAAATTATTTTTTTGTAGATTATCTATCTTTGCAAAACAAATTCATATTACTAAAAATCTCATAACTATTCTGAACAATATCAAATAGGCACATCTGTCTGTTTCTCTGTCTGTCTCTCATTCATTAACTCATTTAAGTTCCACACCTCATACACGTTGTTACATGTTTTGTGGATGTTACAGTGACCAGCAAACAACCCAGTTCTGATGAAGACAGCCATGCAGACTCAGTCCAGACTGAGGCAAAAGTTACTGAAATTGATGCGGCTGATGAAGAGCTGTCTTCCACCTCAGCTGTATTTGAGAATATTCCAGACAACATAACCCAGGAGTTCTTGGAGATGCTGGTGGAAAATGTTTTGAAGGATCTGGGATCCATGTCCCAGGACTTCATGGTGGAAGTCATCCCTGACATCTTTTCTGCTGTTGTGACTTTCCAGAGTGGAAAAGGTAAACATATGAATTGTGTGTTTGTTACAGTAAATAAAACTAAGATTTAACCTTTTAAAACCATCAAGGCAAAGTTTTACTTAAATTGCATACATTTCTACTGTTTCACAGAGAATACTGAGTTCATTGCAAGATGCCCAAAAAAACAGATATTTGCAAAAAATAACTTATCAATCCGACCTCTTGAAGTCACAAAGCAAGTCGTAGTTGATGACATCAAACATTTTAATGACGACATGCTGCAGCTGTACTTCGAAAACGAGGGTGAAGTAGAAGATGTCACAGTAAATAAAGCGGAGCAGACAGCTGTCATTACGTTTAAAAGCCATCAAGGTATTTTATCTATACATGTTGCATATTTCAACTTGGTGTATATTCTAGCAGAACAAACTACAGTTCACTAATTTATTGTATTCTTCATTGACTTGTTAAAAGTGTGACACTTGTCTTTTTTCCCATAGCTTCAAGGAATGTCATCAGGAAGAAACATTGCATCAAAGAGGAAGAAATCAGAGTCTATCCATTTTACAAATCTTTGGGGGTAGCTCTTTATGGCAAAGACAAGCCTTCACCAAAACTCCCTCCTGCTATATCTGAACCAGTTGATGGTGCTGTCTGGAGGTTCCTATCGAAGAACCAAGCAGCAACAGAGACCATACGTAGTGACTTGATGAAGCATTACTGCAATGTGAACTTTGATCAGTCTACAGTGCACTTAAGCCCTGTATCTTCATTACTGAAGCAAAAAGATGCCAAAACCATCATCAAAGATTGGAAAGATACCATTAAGTCAGCATTTGCACAATCTATGTCCAAATTCAAATCCCTGAAGTTCAGAGTAGAGTCGGACCAATGGGAAGAGTCTGAAGA
>JBAMHX010000014.1:23696808-23707773 GCA_037177515.1 Pseudomugil tenellus
CAGTTAAAAATAACAAGATGTTTCATACAAGAGAGCGAAAAGACATCGGCATGGTAGGTTCGGACCATTTTTATGGTTAGAAGGTGAAGTGTTCCATGCAGTCATGCTGTTGTTTCACACCCAGTCGGCTTTGGATGTCACACTTGTGTTTAACTTTGCATTTTGGATAATTGAGCTGTTTCTGTTTACAGGTGTTGTTGGACCTCTCACAGCTGGATTTAATGAAAGGCGTAACTGACTGGTATGTTTCCAAGATTTTTTTTGTTTTTTGAGACTTTATTATATCCCAGAACGCTTGAACAATTTTGACAATTGGATTTTGATACTTGGTATACATGTTTAGTTCCCAAAGGGGACGACCTGGCCCAAATTTCACCATTTTAGGATTTATGGTTTCCTCATTAGGTGGCGTTTTATGCACGAAAAATCAGATATTTGCCTAAATCTCTGGACCTATTTCCAATTGGATTTTGATACTCAGTATATCTGTTAAGGTCCCCAAGAGGACGACCTGTAATGAATTTCATGAATATCAGATTTATGGTTTCCCCACCAGATGGCACTTTATGTACAAAAAATCAGATTTTTTGCTGTTACTGTGGACCTATTTCTCTCATTGACCTCAAATCAAGTGCAAATAAAAGGTCATGACCTCAAGATGCATACTGGGTTGATTCAAAGTTTCAATACCAGTTGGAGCTTTGTGATGTGTGAAGCTTTATTTTATTGTACTGTGCCTATTCAAGGATCAGGGAATAAGAGGATTGGCGGTGTTCCGGGATATACCCCTAGCCTTCCGACGGCATACACCTTTTTTGTTGTGAACAGTTCACACTGCAGGCAAAAGTGATTAAAATCTAACTTTTTGTAACTGATATCTGATGAAATCCAATCTATTTCACCTTTAACCTACATGTCGGGCACAAATCAAATTTTTATTAAAATAAATGTTTGATATGTGACATGATCACACAGACTGAGTTTATTTTAATAAAAATCTGATTTGTGCCAGACATGTGAGAGTAGATTAAATGTGAAATAGACTGGACTTCGATCTTATCAGTACCCGCAACCTCTGGCACAGATCTGTGCCAGAGGTTGCGGGTACTGATAAGATCAAATGTAAACACTGAACGAAACAATGTTGTATCTTTCTCTTTTCTACTGGCTCTTATTGCACAACAACTTGGATTTATTTCTTTATTTAGTTGTTGTTGAACTGTTTAAAATTTGTGCAGAAAGATACAAAGAGGCTTGGCGTGAAGCGTATCACTAATGATAGGATGCTGTATGAGCAGCTTGAAGTGTGATATGAAAATAAAGGGAACAAAATCAACAGGAAACATCAAATAGGCTTAATGAATTAGTAAAACTAAATGAGTTAGAACAACTACAGGAAGTCAAACCACATTTAAAAAGCAATGACTGAGCCAGAGTGATGTGGATGAATGTCAGTTGCCACTTTGGCTTGTATTATGACAAGTATCCGATGAGCCACATGCGGTTCACTTGTTGCCTGGATACAGATTAAAGATTATATAGATTATAGCAAGTTATTTGTGGGCCTGAAGTGGTCCTAATGTGGGAAATGTTCCTGTACATAGATTATTGTCACAACTTACCTGTCAGTCACTCCACTACTCGTCACAGACAGCAGCCTGGTTCAAGTCTTTGTCCTCCTTCCTGATGTCACTCAAGCGACTCCTAAAATGGTGTCCTACCGCAAAATCTAGAGTTAAGCTAGCTGCAGAAATGCTCTTTGAACAGCTGAGTCTTTAGCTTGCTAGTCAAAGTAGATAAAGACTCTGTGAAACAGGGGACAACAGAGAAAAAGAGTCTAGCTACTGATTTGGTGCCATTTGATTGTGGGTCCACTAGGCGTCTTTATTGACACAATCTAAATGTCGAAAGGGGGTATAGCTTTGGATTAAGGAGTGAAGGTAGACAGGAGCCGTTTGGGTTATTGTTTAGGAAGCCTGAAGCAGAGCCTTAAATTTGATGCGTGCATAAACTGGAAACCAGGGAATTAGCAGAGGAGTGACATGAGCTCTTTTGGGCTGGATGAAGACCAGACGTGCTGCTGCATTCTGGATAATCTGCAGAGGTTTAACCGAGCATGCCGGCAGGCCAGTAGGGAATTCCTGTAGTCAATGCGTAAAAGGACCAGAGCATGAAACAAGAGCTGCTTCCTGTTTCTGGCAGGTAAAGTGTGATTCTTCTGATGTTGTAAAAAGCAAATCAAATGTCTACTGTGACACAAATTCCTGTTAGAAGACGTTGGCACAAGTGTAAAGGAGTTGAACTGAACACTTATCTGCAGTGGAAAGGAAAAACTGACTGGACAGACAATGAGCTCGGTCGTGGACAGCTTTAGCAAGGCATGCAGGTATTATTGAGATGATTTATCATCATGTGTGAAGGAAAAGCAGTGTGTCATCTGCATAACAGTGGTAGGAGAAGCCATGGGAGCTTAAGACTGCACTGAGTGAGGATGTGTGTAGTGAAGAGAGGAGGCCCAACACACATCTAGAAATAATTTCACTTGCTGTTTTACTTTCTTAATAGTAAAATGAACTTATCTACCCAGCCTATAGAGATATCGTTTACATGAGAATTTTGATTCCACTCTAATTCAGAAAAAAGGTTAAACGTCAGTTTGGAAAGACTATTTCCACGTTGACATGAGAAGACTTCATTTCCAAATTATTTAATTCTGAACAATTCCAATTTGGCTGATTGTTGCAGTTTTCTCAAAGCAGCCTCTTTTCTTGCCATTTGTAAATACTGATACTTTAATGTTACACTTAGGCCACTTCCTTTTATTCATAAGGCTTAACTCACATTCATCTTGGCCTCTCTAACAACAACCTTAATATTTTATCACAGAGCAAATGATTGAATAACAGTTGAGTTTCCAACGGGATATTTGGAGCTGTTTGTTCATTGCCTGAAACATAAAGAATAATAAGACGCTGGTGGGTGAGAGGAGAATTCCACCAGATTCCTTGTTCTAGGCAATAATCTAATCTAGTTCACTTGCACATCCTGCATTGTTTCTCCAGTTGTATTGTATTTTTTCCCACATATCAACCAGATCAAGGGACCTACCGAAATCAGAATTTGAAAGGCTGAAATTATGCATCAAGCTTATCTTTGAGATGTTTGGGACTGCATCAAAGTCTTCTGATACTATAATCTAACAATCAATTGTGAGCTTCAAGTTTGCATTAATGTTGTCCGTCGTGTCATCAGGATCATGTCCAGACTGTGTAGAGAGTATATACAGGCACACGGACACCACACTATTGAACACTAGTTTCAGTTGTCTCAGTTGGGTCACTCTGTGATCGGATCTTTCTACTTGTATGATTCCCCATGGTATACTGAATCAAATGGCTTAATTCCTTCTTCTGCATGACATCCAGCTCTGTGGAGGCCTGGTAGCGAGCCATTAATTTAATTCAGGTGTGTTGGACAAGGGTTGCATACAAAAGTTGCAGGATGGTAGATCTCGAGGACCAAACTTGGGCACTCCTGGTTTACTGGTTTTCATTTCCATTGATCATTCTTGTTATTTTGCTCTTGACATAGTCCTTGAAGTGATGGATGAAGATTTCTACTTGAGTAGTTCAGTCATCAAGATGTAAGATGTTGGTTTCCTTTATTTTTATTTTTTAGCATTGCATAAAAAACATCTGGATGTTGGCTGAGAGGACATGTGCTGAATGAGTTAAAACAGCATTTTTGGGGGGAGTTTAAATCACTAGATGTAAACATGGCCACAGAATATCTTTTATATATTAAAAAGTGTGAAACAGGCATGCGATCACATTCTGGTACATAGCATAACCTTACTTGTCCTTTTTAAAATAGGTCTTTACAGGTCTGCTTCATTTTTGGTTGCCTTCATGTGTGTTCCCCCAGTGGGTAAAGCTGAGATTTTATTTAATCTGATGATATTTAAACCCGTCTGCTACAGTTTTAATCAAGTCAATGAACCTCCAGATTCCAGCTTCAGGATTAACCTTTGATGCTCAGAGTTGATTGAACTTTTCCATCTTAATGCCATCCCTCTCCTAACCTCCAAACTGGTGCACACATGCATTCATGCTTACATGACATGACGACGTCCTCTGTGCAGCTCACGCTGAAGTGTGATGGAGGGGAAATGTTTACCTCCATGCTGCTCAATTTGCTACGTTTGACTTGTTGGCCCGACAGTCATTTCTAAAAAGTTCTTGCAAATGCAACAAACTGTTGGAAAGTTTAGTTTAGATGGGATTTTATTTGTGCAAATCATTTTACAACATGGTGAGCGAGGAAAGTACAATCCAAGCAAAATCAAACATTGAACTTGTGAGTTAACTCACCCATAAAACCTCTTTACAATCCACTAATCCAGCAAATATTTTCAGACCAGGTAACATTTGTTGGTCTGTAGGTGGTCCTTTTGATACAGAGAATAGATCTTTGCAGGAACTTGGTGACTCAGGTCAAGTTGCAGGAACAATGAATACATAAATGGGAACAGAAAAGACTTCCTGTTTGGTTCAGATATAATCATGTTAACACTTATATTCATTTTTCTTTCCTTTCTTTAGGTTTGAGCTCACCCTGCCAGGGCTGAGGAACTGCAACTAGCCCCTCTGTCTGCAAGCCAAAGAGCAGAAATGACGCTCAGAGAGATGCACATCCTCTCCTTCAAGAACAGGAGACACAAAACTTATTATGACCAAAAGCGTATCAAGCAATATCCCAGACCACCGCCAAATACACTGACACTACATCATCTTGTCCCTGTTGCACATCATATCCCCTTCCATCCGTTTATGGTTTCATATTAGCAACGACAAACCAAAAGAAGATCTTAAGGTCAAGTGATCATGATTTTTTTTGTCTTTTTGCATTGACACCAAAACATGTAATCCAGGGGACACAATGTAACATCTTCATCTGTATTATGTGAACAGTTTAAATGTTTTTCATAAAATGTTCTTAGAAAAACTAAAGAAAAAGCAGAAAGTGTTTGTTGCAGCAACCTTTTGTGCTTTTGGAAGGCTTTTACACTGAAACATTCATGTTCAGAGACAGATGTGTTTCGGCAGCTGTGTGTTAAAGCAGTGAGCTTGGTGTGAGTGGAAATGAGACATTATGTGTACAGTTAAGGGAGCAAGAAGTTTTACACTCAATCGAAGTTTTTTGTTTTTTGTTTTTTTTTGTTTTTTTTTTTTTTTTACTGAAATTGTTTTATAGGAAAATTTTTTTTCCTGCAAGTTAATATGCTTTTAATATTTGTCATTTTAAAATGCTTTTTAGATTGGGGGTATGTTACAGAAATGTTTTTTCTTTTGTTTTTTTTTAACAAACGTTGAAGAACTTCTCGGTTAGCTGGAAAATTCTGTCAATCATCGTTATCCTTTTTGCAGGGCTTTACGTTGCCATTGGCCTGCGCTAGATATGTGCCAAATATTGTTTCAAAGGGTTGCTTTCATTGTTTCTGATGTACATAAGAGAGCAGATTGTTAAACATTCTGTAATATCAGAGTTTAGGATCATTAAGTGGTTTTAAGCTTTTATTTATTGAAAATGAACATATTTGGAGAAATAAATTGTGGATCTAAGAGGTTTTTGGTGAAGTTCTGAAGACTGGGTTAATTTATTTTATTCTGTATATAGATGTTCAGTTAGCCTGTTTTGTTTCTCTGATCTGTTTAGATCGCTGATAATCTTTTTTTATATTGTGGTTCAGTGCCTTATGAAAAGTTTATAACATTAAGAAAACTTCAGATCATTTTAGCAAATGCTTTCATGTCCAAGAACCTCTCCACCTGTCAATGAAGCTGTTAAAAATAATGCTGTCACTAGTGTCTATGGAATCCCACAAACGTCTTCATCGGGAGATTCCAGAGGCTGCAGATGTGCTTAAAGCTGTATTTTAGCCACTTTAACCGATGTTCATAAAGGGAAATGTTTGCAGTTGAATAAAATACACAAAGGCTAACTTTCTAGCTGTTTAATTCATTATAAATCGTGTCTCTAGCGCTTACATGGCAGCACCTGTGTCCAACTGGTCTGACTGGTGCTTAACTATGATGTCCCCCTACTGCTTGTGTTCTCACGTCATATGTACGTTGCTTTGTAGAAAAGCCTCTGACTGTGGAATAGGAAAGAAATGATGGATGCTGTGCTACTGTGACTCATGTTAATGGATGCCCTGAATGGCTGGTGGATGAGTATTACTTTCCAATAAGCTGGTCAATCCTACAGGTCAATAGACTTTATAAAAGCTCTTCTCTGTCACACAAAACTCCACAACTGGTTAACTCTGCTTCTCTCCTCTTTGCACCACTAAATCCTATGTTTTCATATTATTTTTACCTGGGTATTAATTATATGCCTGGATGCGGATTGCCTGGGAATATGGTTTCAGTTAGAACACGAACTGTATCAGATTTCACAATTTTTGGATTTATGGTTTCCCCACCAGGTGCTGCTTTATGCACGAAGAATCATATTTTGACTACATCTCTGGAACTATTTGTCTCATTGACCTCAAATCAAGTGAAAATAAAAAGTTGTGACCTCGGGATGCATCCTGTCCTGATGTCACACCGGTCTGGTTCAAGTTTTCCACAACAGGTGGAGCTTTGGGACTGAACATGTGCGGCTTTATATTATTGTATTGTGTCTATTTGAGGATTGGGGGCGTTTGGGGATAAACCCCTAGCCGCCGCTGCTGACAGCATAGGCCTTGTTTGTTTTAAACTGCAGGCAAAAGCGACTCAAATTGAACTTTTTGTGACCAATATCTGATCAAATCCAGTTTATTTCACATTTAACTTACTTTCACATGTCAGGCACAAATCAGATTTTTAATAACATGAACTCAGAGTTTATTTTAACCTCATTCTTTTCTTATTTTATAATGTTGCAATAATACAATTTCCAGTCTGGATTTAATAAATAATTCTGAATGTGATAGTTGTTTGGTGGGTGTAGGACTTGCGTTCAGAACAACACTGCAGCATTGTGCTTTTCTAGAAAGTCCAGCAAAAACTGGCAGCACTGATGACATACGACCATTATCAGTAGGACCTTGATTTTTATTTATATATATATATATATATATATATATATTATATTATAAATTGTACTTCAGAAGGTTTAAATGTACAATAAAGTCTGATATGAATCAACAGCAATTTCCATTGAAAATGCAGCTAGAATAATGCAAAAGCAGGATTCAGTTTATAAAGATAAGTTGACCATTGCATAAATAAACATGCTGGTCACAGAGAAAGTAAAATCCTATTTCTGTTTTAAACAGTAAAATCCTCCATCCGCATGTCCTTTCTCCCTGCCTCTAATGGGTTTATAAAAAACCTGTGAGACGGTGCTGAGCGCACCTGATATTCAGAAACAGATGGAGTTCAAGGTGACTTCTTACATTTTAATCACACAGTTCAGCTAATCATTTATCCATCCATTGGAAATCCAATCTTCAAAACTGGAAAATCTGAACTGGTTTTAATTCATTTCAAGCCTGGTAATTAGATCTACAGGAGTGGCAGCATTAGTACACTTGTATTGTATCTTTCCCTGTACTGCTAACAATGCGGTGACCTGAGAAATGCCTCTCCTGCAGCGAAAACCGGTAGACTCAAGTAACAAGCAGTTGTGTTTCCTGATAGACTTTGTAACCCTCTGATCTCTGAATGTGATCGACTCAGACAGTCCAGTGGTTTAAAAGCATGCCGTCAAAATGAAAGGCAAGCGCACAAGTGATAAATGAAAAGGACCAGACTAACTGAAAGGTCTGTGATCCTGCTTTATATATACACTACATATCAGTTTGAGCGCTTGCTTTAAACTAAAAACACAATCTAATGGAAATGATTAACTGAAGGAGAAACAAAACAATGATGTGATAACTGGAAGACTAAACAGATATATTTGTTCTGTTGCACAGTAAGCACTTTGTCGAAGAACTGGAGACCAGTCAGATGCACTGGAGCTTAATGTCAGACTGGAGTAAACCATGGAAAGGTATTCTATGGTTTTATTACTAAATGATAGAAGATGATATTAGCAGCATGTCAGCTGAATGTCATTTATATGGACTGAATTAGTTGTTTTTTGAATGATTGCATTTTATTTTAAGGGAGTTGAATGGTTTTTTTTTATATTTAACCCCTAGAGGGCAGCATTGGATGTGAAATGGAGTCACAGGACTTGTAGAAAACTTCCCTATCTCTTTATCATGTCTCCCATACACTGTCATATCTGCTTGCCAATCCATCATCTCTTTGTATGACTTTTCATTTCTTTCCCCCCTCCCTCTAACTTTACCACTCCACAAAGATTAATGATTTCAATCTTGGAGAGGAGGCCTAGGGCTGGCCTGTGTTCCAGTACCCGCAGCGTAAAAAGATTCGGGACAGGTTTTACTCCATTTCAGCACCTCTATAAGACAGCCAGCAATTTCCTGAATCAATATGAGCACCGGTTCAACGGGCCACTCTGGTGTAAACCCAGACACGCTACAAACTGGGGGAAATGATATCTAAATACAGAACAGACTGGCAACAGATAAGTTTCTGTAGCAAATGATGAACACTACTTCACCTCACATATAAGCAAACCTCCTTTTCTCTTCTGTCACACCTGTTTCGTTTAACACCATCAACAAATATGCAACTTTACTTACTGTTATCTGCTCAGTCCTCTTTAAAAGCCTGAGCTCTTCCTTCAGCAAGTTCAGGCAGTTATTCCTCCTGCTACAACTTTAAAAGTTTCTGCTGTGAATAGTCCGACTGCCTCAAGCACACCAGCTACTTCTATTACACTCCATAACGGCACCTTTGTGACTACTTCAAATGTGTATCTCAACTTTAAAACTGCTCACCTTAGCAACCTCCACTCATTCATCCTAGCAGCTCTCTAGAAATACCATAGAAACTGCTGAGGACACCATAGCAACCGCTGCTGGGGCCACACAGCAGCACGATAGCAACCAGCTGGAACATAGTAACAACCAATCAGCACTTCCAGAGCAGCCACATTTAACACAAAGCCATTGCTCTGTAACCGTTCTGAACATCCTAGTACAAGATCTATTTCCTTTAGATCGATGGGCTTTTCTCTCTTTTGCTTTGTCACTGATTTAAACTTTGCATTTGTCAGGGGTCTGTTGTATTCTTCTTGTTTCTGTTGTCAATTATTCTGAGACTTTGATGAAATTCTACCAATTTTCTGTGTTATCTTTCAGAAGCCACTTTCAGGTGTAAGCGACTTGTGTGTTTCCATAAAAAGTGACAGGTTTTATCTACAGAAAAGGCTTGTGTGGAAATTGTGTTTTATCAGGATTTGGCAGGATGGCAAAGTTTTTACCATAAAGTGATGCAGAATGTCCCAAAAACGGCATCAAATGTCTCATTGGGCTCTGTCGAGTTAAAATCTTACTCAACGAGATTCAGAATGTTGTTTATTGAAGATCTGATTCAGAGTCAAGCTCAGCATGAGTCTGCTAGTTACTCATTTATATGAAACTACAGCAGGGAAGCTTAAAAACGTGCAGGACACCGGCCCACCAGGGCTAGAATGACGGTTCCTCTTCATCCTCCCAATGATCTACAAAGACTTAAATGTTGACCATAACAACTGTTATATGATTCTTCTTCTACTGTATTCATTTAGTGATGTTCTGGGAAGATTTACAGAACTGGTTATCATTTAGCATTACACTACAACAAGGATCACCGGCTCCAGTCCTCATAGGGCGGGGGTGTGTGTGTGTGTGTGTGTGTGTGTGTGTGGGGGGGGGGGGTGTTTAGTGCCCTGCAGGAATTCAATGTTTCCCTGAAGCAACACACCTGTTTCAAATTAAAATGGATCATTCTGTTAAAGACTAGTTTAATTTAAATAAGGTGTGTTGCTGCAGGGAAACACCCAATAACTTCAGGACACCGTCCCCAAGGACTGGAGCTAAATAAAGGAGTATGAATCATCTTCTTTCTGAATTCTTAATAAAGACCTCATTATACCTCATACAATTATTTAAGAACTCTAAAACGAAAGAAAGAGGAAGCTTTTGAAGCTTGTGAAGATCAAAACTGAGACCAAATAGTTGTGTACTGTACCAGCCGATATACTTTGCATTTATTTCTTGTATATTGGTTGTTGATCCACCTTTTCTTTACTCTGGACAGTTTTCTGATTTAATCCAGCAGTTTGAATGTTGTATTTAATAAAAAGTGCAGGAAGTGGGGTGCAATGCAAAATGTTTTGTTGGGTTTACAGCAGGGCATTGTGGGTAAACATAGTCAGAAGAAACACATGTGCAACAACGAGCAGGAGAAATGCCTCTCAATCAGATGTGGAAAATATTTCCGTAAAGTTCTGATTGCTATGTGACAAACCATCAATATGGTGGAATCAGAAGCTGCCCTGCAGTGACCAATGGATGAGCATTTTCCACAACAAACAATGTCACATGTTCCCACCTGGAAAGTTGTCGCACAGGAATACAAAAACATCAGGAGGCGTCGATAAAATCAGAAAAGTAAAAGTAACTTAAAAGAGCTGCGAGAAAGCCAGCAGAGAGCGAGAGCACAGAAGGAAATATGAACCACAGAAAGGCGCTGTCGATAAAAGCTGAAGCATTTAGAGGGGGGGGGGAATGAATGAGATGGGAAAGAAAGAGCGAGACAAAGAGAACAGAAAGAGAAAGAGAGAGTGTTGCACCAGCATCCTCAAAGAGTTTCCAAAGGGTAATTGGCGTCCTCAGTAGACCTGAAATGAGACACATCAATTTCAGGCAGTGTCCTCCAGAAAGCCCAGCCTGACTGCACCATCAAATAGAAATTATGGATTTTGTCTGGAAGGGGCACAAGTGTGTGGAGCCACAAAGAAAATGAGGTCACAGAGGGACAGAAAGCCTACACACAGATGTGCATACATACTCTA
>JBAMHX010000014.1:23714204-23725315 GCA_037177515.1 Pseudomugil tenellus
AAACATTCTGGACTGATCCTTTGCACAGATACTTACCTGTATTCTCCTCCTCACAGAAGAGGCCAACAACCAGTACCAGACTGTTCCAGAAATCAAAGCAAAAGAAATAAAAAAACCTTTCTGTCTGATCCTGAGGCCTCTGATCATTTGTGGGTTCCACCTGTTAAGCCGTAACAATATTATTTATCCCCTGAAAGGGATCTATCAATCCTGAACGCAACTTTGCTCATAGAAGCTGTAGCAATATTAAACACTTTTCCAAAGGAGGCGCAAGCAGTCTGTGTGTGTAAGGCATAAAGACAAGGACACACAAAGATCAGTTTTTTCATTCTTGTATGAATATTTTTGGGTCGAACTACATGTAGCTCGGATAGTGTCATAAATTTTGTGACTTGTATTGCCATAGTTTTAACATGTACAAACGCTTTGTAACATACAGGTGTGTGTTTAATACTGCAGGACAGATTATACAGGTACAAATCAGAAAATACAAGTCAGAAACAAAAGTGCACGTCAAATAATACCAGTATACATTCAAACATATGAGTACATACAAAATATATGCTTTCAACTCAAAAGTTTAAATATAAGGTTTTTTTTATTTATTTATTTTACCATTTCTAGGGTTACTCCAGAAACTAAAGTTTACTTATCCCTTACCAATCACAGAGAGAGGAGGATGGAGGTCCTTTATGTCTATAACCAAACTTCATGTCCTGTAGAGGACACAACCAGTATATCTCCATGGAGGTAACTCTGTGTACAGATAACCAAATATTTTTTTCTCTGGGGGCTCTTTACTATTAGCTAATTCCACTTAGCATTCTTGAACATCTCCTGAATTCATAGCCTATAGCTTGTAAAATTCCCATCTCTTGTGTTTCCACACGAAAGCTGGGAGAAGTTTGAGAATTATGCAAAATACAGATATTTGAAATGTTTATTAATGAGGGTATGCTGATGGAAATGAGCAGTGTTATTCACTGTTCTGTTAATACAGTAGAAGGGGTGATCGGCAACAAGGCAGACTGTGCTGGGAAGTGGTGACAACATCGAGCTATTATCCATCCATTAATTAGCCTATTATGATTAATGTCAAGTAGGTTTTCCAAATGTCCAGACATGCTGGTGTAAAGAAAAGGTTGTATGCTCATTACGAGAATCTGCACAGCTTAAACATGCATATTAGTAGTCATATTCATTTCTGAATTGCATTATTGCTTTAAATTATTGCAATATTATCTGTAGGTTTTATAAATAGTATCACATAATCTGAAGTCAGAACTTTATGACTACAAACATAGTCTTGGGTCAGCGCGAAAGTCTTATTTTGGAAAAAGAGTTTTCTGTTCTCCAAACTGCAACCTGTATATTGATATTACCTTTGGACAATCTTCACCTAAAGTAAGGATTTGCTGATTTGCAAGTCACTGTGTTGGTTTTATTGACATATTGATGATACATATTTATATAATACAGCTGAGGCACATCTTACCAAACAGAAACCGTTTCCCTAAAAATTGCTGCCAATTCTGACATATTGATAATGAGGGAAAGAGCAAAAACTGGACTGCTCTATTCATCATGGTGAATCCTGGCTGTGCTGGACCATGACCAACAATCTCAAAATACTTTGTGAGCTCTTTAATAATACTTTTTTTAAAATAAAGTTTTTAAACATTTAGTATGACTTTTAGTAGCTTAAATGTGTGCCTAAGAAAATCACATATTTAAGGACAGGTAGGACTGTTATGTGTCTCTTAACATTCTCAATACAAGACAATACTTGCATACAGGACATTCCTGGCACATATTAAGAAACCTGCTTCTTCAGTCGGAGCTTTCTTCAGGACTGTTTCGAGGATGCTGCCAAATTATTTCATGATCATGGAGACAGTCAAGCTGCCATTAGTGAAAATTGTGGCCACTTATCAGCTCTGCTAACAACATCCCTATGACTACAGCACAGCGATTCAGGCTTATAGTTGTATGAAACAAAGAAAGAAGCAGGACTGTTTCAGGGAGTGCAGTGGAGTGAATAAAGAAGAAAAAACCTGTAACAGAGGTTTTGAAAGTTTCTATTTTAGTATTAGCTCAGGATTTATCTCCCTTTTTCAGGTTTTAAGAAGACAGACTGAGCCAAATACCATTTTAAAACTCACTTTTGAGCAGAGACAGAGATAAATTTAGTTCCCTAACAACAGCTGCTTACCCCTCTTCTTGAATTTAACAGGGTTGCCTGTCAGTCAGATGTGTCACACAGTATTACTTTTCTTCCCAGAAAATCAGCCACTACATCGTACACATCTCCTGTGCTCATCTTAGTGCTGTTTCATTTTCTGACTTTGCTTATTTTTCCCTTCGTTGGAGGAAGGTCCTTCTTTCTTTCACCGTCAGCTGGCTTTCCCAGATGAAAATGAAGACACTCTGTTTTCGAGATTCATTATCGATGTCAATCTGCCCAAGTTCCTTACCCACGAACTGAAGCTATCTGAGGTGTGTTGAACACATGGCAACTTGATTAATGGAGCGTTTCTCCTCCAGTGATGTTAGGCTATGTTCATTCTGATACACAGGTGCCATCTATCTTAATTTGAATCAGAATAGTTCACTGAAAAACAAGTCTGCATTAGTGGACGGTTTCCTGAGCTGATCTGTATCTGTTGTCTGTATGTCCTAACCCCTGAGCATATCAGTCTTAACTTCTTTAATAGACCTTTCACGATACAAAAATTTTGTTCAATTGTTTTTCTCAAAAATTATTGCGATAAACAATAATATTGCGCAGTGATTGGTGCAATTTTTTAGACAATCTTTAACTAATAAAATAATAACACTGTGCAACCCATTTGAAATGTTGAGATAATTCATTTCAAATACATAGTTCATAGCTGATTAAAAGTGATATTAAGAGGTTGTTAAAAATGTGTTAAGTCTGTTTTCATTGTCCAAACAAGAAAACAAATAAGTTTAACGTTTAATGTTTGAAATGTTTAGTTAAAGTTGTAAAAAGGAGAGAATTATGGTATATTTCTTTTGGATTTGAAGGAAATTCTCTTATAAGCCAGGTTGTTTAGGTCACGTGACTGGTGTGTGAGAAGAGGGATAGATGGGAAAAAAGGACTGAGGAGAAGGAGGGGAGAGAAAAGTGGCTGACACAGTTCACTTTTTAGAGAAACGGCTTGCTTCACTCTACATGGAGGGCTTGTACTGAAGATTGTCAGCTTGGTGATCTTAGAAGGGACAAGCTGTGTAAGGACATACAAATTTCAGCCCGAAATATGTGCCTGTCCATAACACGAGGCTGCCTCGCTAGCTAGGTGGAGGTTAAAAGCAAAGAGAAACGTGACGGAACTTTGAGGAGCCAGCTGTTAGCTAACTCAGCTAGCCACGTAGCTGTTCATCAGGGTACTGCTCAGAGTTCCTCTGGGAACGTTGGAGAGCCATCAGAGACTGGTGGAGATTGATGTGGACACCTGTATACGCCTTCATTCTCATCTGCACTGAGGTGACCAGTACAGTTTATTATTTAGCTCTGTTGAGTGAACCAACCACAACGTTTTGGGTCCCCACAATCAAGAGCAACGACTCAGGCCTCCAACGTTTTTATTTTTCTTTAAAGGTGTGCCGGCTTTATTTGGTGAACTGAATTAATAGATTTGAGTGACAATAACATGGAAACCTAGAAAGTGTGTGTCGAAAATCTTGTTTTGTTTCTTCTCCAGTGATACTTGTTTGTTAAAAAGGGGCACTGATAATTATTTTAATATTTTGTCTGCAATTAATTTTTATAATTAAAGTGGGAACTTTATTTTTTAAACCAAAGATTTGACAGTTTTTACTAGTAAAGAGTGTCACTTATTCTGTTTTTCACAGAAGGTTGGATAAGTTCATGTTTCTTGCTGTTTTCAACCTAAAGGTGCTATAGGGACCCACTTAATTCAAAATATTCTATAAAAATCACAGTCATACGAGAGTATACCAGAAACTAACCTAGGGCCCATTCTCATAGCAGTAGGATAGGAAGGGCTACAACCGTAATAATGTTAAGTACACCCTTTTCGAAGAATAAACATTCATTACAAAATAAAATTTAGCTTGATGTGCATACTAATTTATGGTTATCAGGGTTTCAGCAGTCTGGTTATCTGGAACATATCTGGTCTTTAAAGACTTGGACTTCATCAGCAATTACATAGTGCTCGGTCATATAAGGGCTTATAAAGGGTTATCTTTTGTTAACATAATAGATATGACTGCATGTATTCTGTACGGTATGTCTGATACTTCCGCAAGAGGGCGTTGTTTGTTTTCTTGGAGGGAAAATTTAGTGGTGACGTCACAACTCATATATAACGAATGTTTTTTTTTCCTCTCACTCTTTCTGCTCCATTCTCTGCTCCACATTTTGTTTACCGTTCAATAAATATGCCGAAAAGGCTGAAGGAAAACTTCGCCCGTGTTCTTTCCTAGTTGGAACTGTCATTCTGCTGCATATAAATAATACATCTGCCAACATCTTTTAACTTCACTACACATACAAGGAGGAGGCTGCCTTAAAGCAGAATGCATGTCTAATCTGAAGTTTGTCATTTTGCAGGCAATGTTGTAGTCAAAGGCACCGCTGCCTCTAAACTGCTATCGGGTGCACCGTAGTGAAGTATTTTGCAATGTTTGGTTAAAAAAAAAAAAAGAAGAGAAAAATCAACTGAAATTATTGCATCCAGCAAACTTGTTGCTTTCACTTTTTCTTATCGTGCAATTAATTGACTTATTGCTTATTGGGACAGGCCTAGTCTTTAATAAATATGATCATGTTTTTATGTCAAATGTTGATAGAATGAAAGTAATCCCGAATGATACCTAAATATATTTGCTTCTTTTCCTCAGGGTATCATCGTAGACCTTTTCCCAGCAGGGCTATACTTCCACAGTGGGACAATGTATTGGAGCCTATTAGCTAAAACTGCAAACACACTTCAAGTCACTGAGTTTTTTATGGATAGGTCCTGCAAATCTGTGATCTGATGATAGTAAAACGCGGCTTCATGCTAGTTATTGAGGGAAAACCTGCAGCAGCTCTACTTAGTGATGTCTGAATTGAACCATAAGAGGTTCAGAAATGCAGTTAGATGGTTTTATTTAAGACAATGATAACAAAAGGTGAAATTTTCTTATTTCTCTGTGACTAATCTAGATGAAAAAGTACAAGTCTTGATCACTGGAACATGAACTTGAGAGACAGAAAGGTGAAGACAACCTTCCATGTCTGGTAAAAAATATGTGACACTCAATTTCCAAGGCTTATATGAGAAACATACCTGTCCCAAGTAAACACATCCATCCAATTTGTCAGAGCTGTAGTCCTTGTTTAGAAGTTATCGATCTCACAGAGAGGACCAGAACGGGCTTGTTATATTTACATGGCTGCGAGGACTGCGAGGCATCCCACTGAGGAGACAGATGAAGGCCTGCTGATGAACGCCAGGGAATGCCACATTCATCATCGTCATCCTTGTCACTGCACATCCACTGATCATGTCCAACTCTCCTTATCTTGCTCTCTTTTTTTACCTGCTGTTTGTCTTTTCTTTGTTCTTGTAATTCTAACATTTCTTCTCTTAGTCAGCTGAACTCATGCTGTTTAGCATATTCTTTGTTTTATCAGCTATTTGTATTTCAGTATATAGATGTGTATGTTTGAACTGTTTGTGGTTGTTACATCAGGGTCTGATGAAGCAGAACTAGGTAGATCAACCCAAAGCCATTAGCATGTCTCAGCTGTGCAGCCAGTTTGCATCATGAGCGGTCTGATGGCCTTCTTGCTATGTGATATATCAAGCTACCTGATAACAAATGCATAAATCTGCTTGCGTGTTCATGACTAAAACTATGCATAACTCACATAAGGATGTTTTTCTACAGATCTGTGAAACCATGTGTGCATTCTCAGATAAACTTTAGCCTCATTGAAGTTGTACCCACATGTGCATGTGTGAAATATCCTCTGTAGCAGTGGCAAACTTAGCCATTTGGGGGCTCCAGGCAAACAGTCATTTGGGGGCTCCTGCATCTACCAATCTAATGTACCTTATATGTATATTCCTGTGTCCCTGATCTTCTTCCACACCATCTAATGCATGTTCCCACTGACAGGATGATCTATGCTGCTTTGTGGGTCCTGCTTTTTACACACACTTGCTGCTTGCCCTTAACCTTTATTTTTATTAATTTTTTTTCCTCCTTTTTTTTAGTTATTTACTCAAAACCTGGAAATACCTACAAATCACTGGAACTAAATAATTTTTAAGACAATCTCAGTTAATCTCAGTCATGCACACTAGTTGGCGGCAAAAGAAATGAGCAACTCATAGTTTATACACAGTGGAAATTGGTAAGAAGCTAAAATAAAGTCACTTAAAAACAAAAGAGAACCATCTTGAACATTTATCGCACAGGGATTGTGAAAGATACAAACAGAAGTTATATGTGTGTGGTGTTTCCATTAGAAATTGACAAAAAGCGCTGAGAAGATAACCTATCTAAGTGGTCGCCCGCGCAGTATGGCGACATTTGGAACTATTTAATAAACACTTCTGGGTTGTACACAGACAAAGCTTTGAAAACCCACAAATCGCTGGATGGATAGATTTTTTCGTTTGTGGGCATGTTGATGAAGTTTTATACTACAGTACAAATGACTCACTATGCTTCCTACAGAGTTACGTTCCTCCGTTCCCACCTCATAAGTTCTTGCAAATGACCAACATCGAAAAAGGGCTTGACTCTTTGGGCGAGTTTAAAGAATGTGTGTGTATATAACAAAAATTATAAATTTGTTCTTTTTTAGAGAACTGATCTGAAGCCTGTATGGACATTTATGAGGCTGAAAGGAGCTAAATACCAACAAAATGAGAGGATCGTTTTAATGCATCCATTTCACATGATTGTCGCCTAATTTTCCAGCTTTGACGGAGGTCTACCAGACTTTTGTTATCAAGGAGGTTTATTGTTTATCAAAGCCACGACAATCTGCAGAGTAACTCAATCCAACCAAGTACCAGCAGTGACAGCTGACAATGACACATGAAAAGTTTTTACGGCTGGACTTAATGATAGAAGAGCAGGGGTGCTCATCAATCGCAAAGGAAGTACCAGTCGATCAAACAAACAAATTTTTAAAAAGTCATCAGTATATTATCCATCTTGCCGGTACAACAGCGCTGCGTTAAAACGCTGCGTCGTCAGTATATATTTAACTGACAGACAGCAGTAAAAAATACCATTGGATCTGTAAAATCATTAAACAATCTCATCCTGCATCCTGAAAGCACATACACAGAGGTACGCACATTGGGTACGCAGCAGATTAACTTTGTTTCCCTGCAGGATTACATATGGCCGAAACAGATTGTGTCCACTGTACCCAACGATCATAAACATGTTTAGCATAAAGCGGGGGCGGAGGCATAAATGGGCCAGGCTGTGCTTATGCCCACCCACTTCTCTGACTGGCACAGGGTCAGGCCCGCCCTGACACAGTTATGCCCTATTCCCCTAATCATTTTGAAAATATCTGAAACATTCAAACAAACAAATGTAAAGTCTGGATTGTTATTTCAAGTTATTGTAGATTTACTTTTTATACAACAAATAGATATTCTTGTTAGATGTCTTATTTTCTGACAAATAATCATTATGCTCTGACCTATTTTGTGTAGGCCCACCCTATGCAAATTTTCTGGCTCCGCCCCGGGCATACAGACGACACATTCATAATATTCTGTTTGTGCAACATACTGCACTACACGAACTTGGCATAATCTTTGTTTACAAACTGTAAAGAAATGTAAAAATAGATGATGTTACGTTTAACTTTAGTTATTATATGCAATGGCAGCAGCGGATGTGTCTGTCACCAGCCTAAACTAGGCCAATGAGCAGGTAATCGTGACGTCACTCATCAATGTGTGCGAAGATCAGAGCACTGGAGGCCAACTTCTACAGCCTTGAAGTCAATGCTTATGTAAATAGACTGTGTGAAGATGAAACAACTTTGCCATTGACTCAAATAAGCAAGCTAATACATGGTTAGAAAGCAGAAATAACACCACAAAGGAAGAAGTAGCCTCTGACGGTAAATTATTGAGAACCCAAAGAAAGAACACCAAAGTCCTGTTTTCCTAAAGATATGATCAGCGACAAGTAGGAAAGAATTCTGAAAGCTGTGGTTTATTAAACCAACTGTGAGAAACATCGTTCCAGATACAGGCTCAAATGATATGTCCAAGCAACAATCTGAGGTCCTAAAACAGGATTTTACTGAACTGGCTGCGAGGATAATGACTGTCATGAATTTTACAAGGTAAAACTGGGACCCTGTTTATTAGAAGGTTGTGTGGAAACTCAGGAGGCTCCAGCTCATCTTAACCTAATGACAACGCCACCCTGGCACTTACACCCAGGGAATATGGCAGGAAGGGCAATAAGGTTTGTTTCTACAGAATACGGGAGACTTGTTCCAATTTGAAATGTTTATTCAACAATTAAAATAGTCTGCAATAAAAAGGCTAAAATGGAGCAAAAGAAAAGGCTGTGCAGGGAGGTTACAATGAAAGAGACATCACAAATAAAAATACACCAACCTAAAACTCTGCTTTACGCACAGACATGCAGTGGTGGTTGGGAAGACCCAACCACCACTACGATCAGCTCTCGTCTGTTTGAAGAATTTAAAAAAAAAAAAAAAAAATCAATAAATGCTCCACATAAAATGCAATCACATTTATGTGGAGCAATCTTGAATGATATACAATATAGAATAATATGTGACAATATGTGACATGTCCAAATTGGAAAATATAACCATGTTGTGCAATAAAAAAATTGGTCTTGCTTCTTATCTGTCATTTTCACAAAAAGAAAAATGACTACATTTATTACAATACTTCAAAAGTGTTCTTCATTATGAATAATGTGAACCTTCAGAGTAGCAAAGTGTGTTTGCATCTATCTTCAATACATCTTCTGTTTATGTTCAGCAGGATGGGATTTGGTCAATTTCATGTTTTTTTTTAAATGTTCATTTATCTATGTGACAAAGCCGCCAGATGCTGCAGTGTCGACTCATTACAACCTTCTGCTCTTTACACGGTATTTGCCAGTGTTGCTTAGTTTGGAGTTCATTAGGTTGGACAGTTGGACTCAGAGAGCTCAATATGTTACAATTTAATCACTAGTAGTATTTTAGCAGTTGTTTTCATATTTTCAATTCTATTTAAAAAATGTGGGCCACGGTGAAATAAAGATAAGTATATTGCCACAAAAAGCAGAATTAACCCGAAACAGATTATTAAGAATAAACCAACGAAGTGGAAGATGAAACTCTTTATACAGTTTTTATCAGTTCAACATCTATAAAGGTGTGTGACAAGGGGCTATTTGACTCTGTAATGCGCATCATTAACAAAAACTTCCAGGAATCAGGATATCAGATTTATTTTTATCTTTTTTTATACTAGTTCAGCATTATTCCATCACCTCTGTTATCTGGGCTTTGGAGTCTGTGTTGCATTTTAACACAACAGTTGCCATTCCAAAAACTAAAATGAATGCCTATCCATCCATTATCTGCCGCTTATTCCCCAACGGGGTCGCGGGGGGCTGGATCCAATCCCAGCTGACATTGGGTGAGAGGCGGGGTACACACCGAACAGGTCGACTAAAACGAATGCTCTGACAAAAAAAAAATCTCCGCAAGGGACCATCTGATAGATCAGAGAGAGATCTCTCATCTTCATCAAGTGGAAACACAGCTGTTGAAGTGCAAGTGCTGTCTGCTGTGAAAGATTACAACCACTTCATGGGGGGAGTTGACCTGTCAGACCAGCTGATAGGCTCACATTCCTCATAGAGAAAGAGGAGGTGGTATGCAACAGCTCTGCATCATTTTATTGGCATAGCTGTAGCAATTAGCTACTTACTCCGGAAGGCGCTGGGTGGTAGACTGGAACAGCATCTGATGATGCACCACGCCTTCAGGAGCAGTTAACAGCTAATCTTTGCTGTGTGTCATAACAACCCATCTCTGAAAGGCTTCAGCACATCCTTGTACCAATGTTGATGGGGTATCTGGCTAAAAAAAGGCCTCATTGGGTGCAGGAAGTGCAGGTTATGTTCATGTGTTAGGCTTGAAAAGTTTTTGTTGTAGGTGCTATGGGGGTGCTAACTGCATTACTGATGGCACGCTTAAAGATTTAATGCCTTACCAAGATCGACGATGCATAAACACCCCCAGGTTTGTATTTAACATCCATTTAGCGCAACTTCCATATAATGTTCAGCTGAAAGGCCATGTAAATTGTTACCTCATTACGACACTATTAGTAAAAAAAAAGTAAGCAACAAATGAGCTTGTCACAACACCATCAAAACGCAGCATTTTACGTATCTACATGGATGCTTCTATTACAAAACTCCATCAGATTCTGCTCTCAAATGACTGGCTTCAGAATAAACAAAGACTTTTTAATAACATATCCATAATATAGATGAGCATAAATTGATAAAAAAAAATATGAAAATAAGTTTCTTAATCTTAAAATATGTTCAATTAACAGGGATTAATAGGGATATGGCCTTGTTTGATTATGTCTCTATCTTGTTTGATTTTCTTGTCACTCAGAATATTCAAACAAGCTGCTTCTCAATGAGGAAGAGGTACATTAATGAGATCTACTGCCTTTCTCAAGGCCATAGTCAGTTGATGGACTATTGGATCATTTTAATGTGAAAATCCTGAATGTAATGAATGCTTTGGCACCGATAAGAATCAAAAACACCAAAAGTAAACAGAAGACACCATGGCGAAATACCAATAGTCACTGCAGATAGCTCCCATTAAGCCTCTCCTGAAGGACTCTAGACAACTCTATAATGAACAACTATAGACCTGTCTCTAACCTCTCTTTTATATCCAAGATAATAGAGAAAGTTGTATTTAACCAGCTTAATGACTTCTTAAATGAAAGTGGTAATCTTGATAAATTCCAGTCAGGCTTCCGACCTCATCACAGCACTGAAACAGCTCTGATCAAAGTCCTAAATGACAT
>JBAMHX010000014.1:23753734-23774543 GCA_037177515.1 Pseudomugil tenellus
CTCCCACAGTCCAAAGACATGCAGCTTGAGGATAGGCTGATTGGGGACTCTAAATTGACCTTAGGTGTGTGTGTGTGAAGGGATGTGTGTGTACCTGGGGATCGGGGTTAGGAGGGGTGGGTTTGGGGGTGGATGTGTGTGGGCGTCACCGGGGGACCCCCTGGGCGTATGCTGGCATTGGTTGGCTCCTCTGCCTATGGGGGTCGGGGGGTTGCCTCTGGGCTCTTGGGGCCCTGGGCACCCGGCGGGGGGCTCTGGCTGGGACCTCCCTCTCCCGCCTCCTGGGTGGACGATAGGCTGGTTCTGGGCTGTGGTCGCTCGGGTCTTTGTTTGGAAATGGCCGCCGTGTGTCCTTTCTCGGGATTCTCTTGGCCGACCTCTGAACTTTTGAGTAGAGGGGGTTTCCTGAGCATGTTCACATTTCTGTGAACACTTTTCACCTTGTACGTTCTGCATGACACAGTCACTAAGATCTCTTTTAGATTATTTAGTAACAGTCATTCTTCCGTATTCATATTCGATTACTCCGCGGGAGATCATGAGATCCTTTTTTTAATTTCTCTACAGGTGTGACGGATGGCAAAGTTTGGGTGGTTAGATTTCTGTATTCTCTCTGTGGCGTGATTCTGTCTCTTCTTTATGTTCTGTTTGTGTTCTCTTTCCTTTTCGAATCCTTTTTCTGTCTCCTCCGGTCGTGTTCAGCAACACATGGAAACTGTCGAACAAAGATGTAAGTAAAATAAATAAAGAATTCAGATTAACAAAAGGAACTTTGTATATACATATAGTTCCTCTTTACAAAGTAAATTTGCTCAGCATGGCACAGCAGACAGATCACCATTCTGCCCGCCTTTATGCTGGACAAGTTAGAAAAAAAAATAAATAAAAAACTTCCTGCCGCAGAGAAGACATGAACTCAAACATCTGCATGTTTCCATCTTTAGGAAGTAGCTGTGCTGATGTGGGAACACAAACATAATCTGTTTGTGTCACAGCTGCAAACAACTTCCCTTTGAGAGATTAGAATAAAACCAGTTTGGAGTCAAGAATCTTTTAATTGTTTATTTTCCTTTTGCAATTGGGAGGGGGTGCACAGATAGGCAAAGACGTCACATTTAGCATTTTACTCTACAAATACACATCTAACAAAGCAACAATGATCATGGGCTTACTGTTTTCACAAAGCAGTGAGGGACTTTTCATCTGTACCAAAAGCAACGACTGAGTCAAAGTGAACTGAAATGAAAAAGACACGGATCACTCTGACATTTTCAGATCCTCCCGCACTGACTCTAATGAAATGATAAAATGCCTGCAAAAAGATGCAGCACGTGGATAATGAGACATGCACATCAGTAGCATTTAGATGCCAAAAACAGACTAGTAACACAAGGCGCACCAGATCCCAAAGAATTACCCATGATCCTCACAGCGTCATTCAAAACATAACAAATGTTTTAACATTTCAACTTTGCATTTTTTTTTAAAGAAAGACTTTTACGCTGGACACAATGTTGACCGCTTCCTTCATGCTTCATGCATGACTCAGTCCCATCAATGGCACAAGTTCAACGAGACCGACGATGATTTACAGCCAGTTAAGACACAAATGATGGATGTCACACAGTGACAGGATTAATGAAGTCACACACATTCCTGTGTGTATGCTCCAGTAGCTGAAGCTACATAAAGTAGATCAGTATGTGGAATGTCTGGGGTGGGGGGGGGGGGGCAGGAGGGGCTGTGTCAAACACCAGCCACTGAAAATCCTCTCTGGTCACTTTGGGTTGAATGGCTGTAATATTCTCTCCCAGAAACAAAGGAATGCTCCAGAAAAACAGAATAATGTGCTTTTATCTGACATCCCGCAGATGCAAGTTCTTCATTCATTTCAGATTTTCAGGAGGTCACTTCACTCTGTATAAATGATTGTACTTTCAACTGTTAGCACTAGCTTTAATTAAGTTTTGGTTGCATAACTCCTGACACTGCAGACTCAGCTCGGCACCCTAAACTCTACTTAACTACAGCACTTAGTGATGAAGAAGACGAGTTTATCTGAATTCACAGTATGATGCTGTTAATTAGTACACAAAACATTGAAAACTTCACATGAATATGTTACTACAAATGGTCAAAAACACTAACGAAATGTTGGTCAGACATTAATGATATAGAGTTTCATTTTAAAAAAACAAAACACGGATGTCTAAACACTAATTTACAAAGGCTTTGGCAGCTATGTTAGCAGCAGCTCTTACTACTTTTCTCATATACATTTTGAAATAGGCAACAAAACAAAAAAAAAAAAACCCTCCCAGGTACGGTTAGGGCAACACGTTTCTATTCTGAAACTGCAGCTTAGCAGCTTTCGTCTCTGTGCAAGTGAAGCAACACAAACTAAAGGCTTTCTTCTGGGTAATAGCTGCTAGCTAAACTGAGCCATGCGTCTCTTTGAGGACAGCTTGAGGGCTTCGCTGACGCGCTGCTCCAGTGGCCGGGGCTTGGCACAGAGGTGTTTGATACGCAGCGTGATGACATCAAAAGGTGATGATAGATGGAAGGTGGAACACAAATAACAGATGCGAGCGGCATGGATGACGGGACACAGCACAGAGAGAATGAGGTAAGGGCGGTGGGAGTGTGGGGGAGGCGACACAACGACAGGTGGTGATGGATAGGCGGTGAGCTGCTGGGCCATGACAGCAGGAACATACACCCTGACTGCAGCTCGAGTGGCTTGCGGACATGTTGGGAGCAGAAAGGGTGCATCCTTTTTTTTTATTTTGCTTCAAGTAGAAGAAGAAGTAGAGGAGCAGAACTAGCAGTGTCACAAGATAAGCAGAAGCCACCGCTGCATGTTTGGAATGAAGGCCATGAATGAGACTCTGGTCGCATGCAGGACGGGGCTGTTGCAAACTAAACATGTTAAGGCCAAAAACAACACTGATACATCCAGCTCTCCGCCGACTTCACCTCCTCTCTCCTCACTCAAAAGCCAAAATCGAAAACGATGCGCTCTTCAAAGATGGCGATTAGCAACATGATGCTGAACCCGGTCAGCATGCCCAGGTTCTGCAGGATAAAGTGTCCCACGTGGCAGCGCTTGTGCTCTTCGCTGTCCCCGTGAAGCATTTCTGGCAGCTGTGAGACACAAAGTAAACCGGTAAGGATCAGACGGAGACCCGGAACGTTAAGCGCTGCGCTAGCTTACCATATCCACCAGGGCCACGTAAAGGAACATGCCGGCCGTGATGGCGAAGATCCAGTTGGTAACGTTGTGCGTGTACTGGCCGACAGCCGTGCCAATCAGCATGCCAACGTAGGCCATGAGGGCGGACAGTAGATTGTAGACGATGGCCTGTTTCACCGACATCCCGGCTTTTAGCAGCACTGCAAAGTCACCTGTCAGGAGGACATTTTATTAAACTCCATATCCAACCTGACACGCACAGATGTGTCATCAGGTCTCCGTCTCTTCTAACTGATGTGAACTTGCTCTAAACAATCTTCTTGCAAACATTTGCCACCTTTATCCATCTTCGCCTAGGTTAAAAAAACCGAGCTGAAATGTATCTTAAGTCCCCTGTGAAATTCCCATGATTCCACATGCACGCCGTAGCCTCTCTACCCTCTTCAATCATCGCCAGGCCAAATGCGGGGAGCAGCCCAAGTCTCAGCGGAAACGCCCTGGATTTGGAGAGGGAGATGAATACTAAGGAGGGGGGTGGCCTACATTTCCTGTACCGTGTAACAAGCGGCCTGTTTTCCTCGCTAATTACCACAATGAATATATTACCACTCTGCTCTCATCCATCAATCAGCTGTGGAGTAAAAAGTGACGTTCGCGCGCGCCTTTCCACCCTTGTTCAACTTGCCTCCCTGGTTCCAATCCGTCAGACACTCAGACACGCCTGCCGCTGCCTCATCTACCGCAATTAACACACCCATCACTGCCAATTAGCTTCACTCTGGGTGGTTAAAGAACCCTCGAATCATATTTTTCCACCCAGATGCCAGTCGGGGGACGGTTTCTGTGTTCGGGAGGAGGCGAGACGTGCTCTCGTCGAACTGCTGGGTTTGTCTGACAAGTGTCCTGATGAGGTGAGAGCATGACGGCAGGCGCTGCAGAATGGACGGGAAATTACACAGAGATAAAGACACGGAGCCCGGGGATCCTCAGATTTACTCTCAGATGAGACTCAGAGGCTGCAGTTAGCCATCTGGAAACTCAGCTACAACTGAGCGAAATTCATGATGAAATGTAGAGAAGAATCAAAGCTCCCTCAGTCTTGTTCTCTAAAGCTGCTATTACGGCAACAGCTGGATGAAATAAAACACGTTTCATCTCCTCTCACCATATATTTCCCTAATGTTGTCCTGGAGACACCAGCAAGAGGGAAAGATCCGGCCGATCAACACAAGGGGGAGCAGCCGGATTGTAACACAGTGCTTCACACACACACACACACACCTTTTCCTTACACTATAACCCACAGACAGAAAACAGCCTGGTGGAGCAAAAAAAAAACATGTCTGATCGTCCTGCTGAATAAAAAATGTCCTCATCGGGCGGACAAAGACAAACACTAGCAGCTCTTCGGCAGTCTGGTCTGACCGCACCGACGCGAACCATCTGATCTGAGCGATGGAACCTAAAAGTCTAACCAGCTTTTAACGGAGGAAGAACACGGAACGGTTTTGTTTTACTTACCCAGTTCATGAGGTAATTCATGGCAGAAAACAGCTACTGATGTGCTGATGCCGCCTGTCAGGTTTGCACTGAATGCTGCACCTGCAGAGAAGACAAAGACAAACTCAGGATCCAGATTATTCGCAATAATAATATTAATAATAAAATGGGTTTAAAGTCTGTTTGACAAAAGTTGAAACCTGATCAATCACAGGATAGCTGTAGATTAATCACCTTGTGGTCTGCTGAAAGCTACAGTAAATGACTTTCTGATCTGTCTGCTAAACGTTTTTATTCGTTAGTGTTCATCCATCACTCTCTGGTCGCTTTATGTTTAATGCAATTACTTCTCTTTGTCCTCTCGATTTGGTGCATTAGTGCCACCGACTGGTAATAACTCGGGTCGGAGCATCAAATCTACATCAAATGAATTGTTCTGTACAAGCTTAAAAACAGTCTTCGTAAATAAGGAGCATAAAACGAACCCTACATGTTCAAACTTATAGAGATGATGCCAAATTCCTGCTTTTGAGGCGGCTACAGAAAGATGCAGGTTATTTTGGACCACATGAAGATCTTTCTCATGGGTGGATTTAAAAGCATAAATCCTGCATGATGGCGGGTAAGAGTGCGGATCTGGGTACCGATAGCGAGGCCATCGCTGAAGTTATGCATGCCGTCTCCCATGATGACCATCCAGGCGATGCTGGCTATACCGGCGTCCTTCATCTCCTGGTCTGAGTGGCAGTTTCCTCCGTGGGAGTGGCCGTGGGAGTGGGAGTGGCCGTGGAGCTTTGCTTTTCGCCCGTTCTCCTTGCTGGGGGAGTGCTGATCTTGCTGGGAGTTTGCCGGTGCCAGCGGCGTCTTGTTAGTGGGGGAATCTGGTGTTTGGAGCTCTGTGAGCTGCGTGTCGTTGTGTCCACTTTCGCAGGAGACGGCTGTGCTGTCCGGGTCTAGATGACAGACGTAGTTCAGCAAACACACCGGAAACACAGCTGCTGCTGATCATCAGACCGAACTCTTACCGTCACCGAGCGGCTTCAGGTGCAGCCACTCCGCATCCGAGCGCCGGTTTAACTTGTGATCTGACAACTTCCTGCCAATCTTTCCCTCCTCGCTCATCTTCTTCAGACTCTATGAAAGATTACACCGTTTTATGTCACAAACAGTCTCAACAAAAACCAATAAGACTAAATCCAGTATTTACAGCAGCGCCATGTTGATCTAACCTTCCGGTCTTTGTAGTGCTTAAACATGCCAATACAGTGTTCGATGATGAAGAGCAGGTAGATGCCGGCCAGTGCTGTCAGCCCCTTCCACACGCCATCAAAAGCTGTAACCAGATCGGTGTCGTGGCTCGTCGTGTGCTGGCTGTGGTCATGCTGCCCTTGAGACTGTGGACAGGAGGACCAGATATGATGCGTGTAAAATGCTGCGCAACACATCGTTACATGTCTGGTCACAGTTAATAAGCAAGAGCAGAAATAAGAAATAATTCACACAATTAAACAAATTTCAGGTTGTAGTTTAAACAAAAATCCAGAAGTATCTGTGATACTGACATGATTGTGTGAATAATATTTCTTCTACTACGTCCTTTCTGTCTAACGCTGTATAATCTGTGGTAACCTGCATTCTACTCCACAGAACAATCACTGGTAGAGCTGACACCCACGTCTGTAGTCAGGAGACATAAACATGTTCGCTTTAAACACGTTTTACAAACTTCTGGCGCCCAGAAAAGACTGCGCTTCTGATTTAAAGGGGAAATATGTGATCTGAGAAAAAGCTTGTTACATCCTCCACAAGAAGAGAGACGGTTGTTTTTGCTTTCGAGGAGGCAAGAACAAGAAAAAGGCTCTTTGTGGTCTCATGATATGTTCACACTTCATAAGAAGCTTCATCTGCAACGGGGCGGGTCGCTGCGGGTGGGATGTCCATGTTTTTAAATGCCATGTGTTGTAAACATTTTCAGACTTTCTCACATCGATCAGCTGTTTTACTAAAAACCACCTGTTCAATCTCATGTAAAAATGCAGAAGCAGCAACTGTTTCCGCGATAACCACGACCACCTCAACACTTTCCAAACCCCTACAAGAAAAACGTTTCCCACTTCGCTGTGTGGAGGATTGTCTTCAAAACAAAATGACGGGATTTTGTTCTCGAGGCTTCAAGAATAAGAAAAAAGTTGTCACTTCTTGTGGAGTATGCAACAAGCTTTACACTAGCTTGTTTAAATGGTATTTTTTATGCTTCATTTTTAATCAGATTCATGATGATGATGCTGAATGACCCTGAATTCAGTTAGAAAAATGAAATAAACAACGTACATCACAGAGTTACAGACATATTGTTATAATAATATGTATTGGTGTTTCAGGTCCAAAAGGGAAAAGTCTGATACTTACCTTTTATCAAATAAAACGACACATTTTAAAGCTTTGTGTATTTATACATACATGAGTTACATTATGAATAATATTGTTATTAATATTAATGGCTGGAGGAAGAACTGCATTCTAAACTGCATTTTTATTTGTGATGCACATTTATTCCACATCCTGAAAGCAAACAATATGACGCTTGTGGAGCTTGTTGTGGAATTTTCTGGTTCCATATTGTTATGGCGTACAATGTACATCATACATCCTTGTGTCTGGTACAGTTCTATCTGGGAGCACTATGATCATATAAACAAGAATATCATTTCATAGATGTTATGTCTCTATCTAACCCCAGACTCCTTCGCCTTTGACAGGCTCGCCACCCTTACAACTTGGTGTCAGAAGTTTTTTAATCTCCTGCAAGGGCAAAGTCCGGATTTTTGCGACGTGCGTTTGGCCAGACCTGGATAAATCCAGCCTCCTTTCCCGATGGCCTTCGCGCCACCTTTACAAGCTGATGCTTTTAGTTTTCCAAATGCTGATAGGCAGAAAGGCAGCTCTAGCCTGTGATGGCCGACTCCAGCCACAGATTTTAAACATTCAAGTACCGTATTTTCATAATTTGCTTAAATTTTCTCCAAAATGTACAGAGCCTGATGGTGCGGTACGCCTAATCTGTTGTTTTTCTGACTTTGGCAAAGCAGACTTTCATTTGTAGACGTAGGAGAGGACAGCGTGAGAAAAGGAGGAACTGTAGAGGAAATGAACACGGCCAACAGCTTAATAGAAAGAAGAAATGGACAATAAAAACTTTGTTAGTCTGAGCAGCGGACTCTTATTTTGGAACTCTGCCAGAAAACATGGACTTCTTGGCAGCGATCCAATATAAACAACGAGCAGCAGAGACGGACCGGCTGGAACCGGCTGTGCATCGACAAGCTACCGGTAATCAACAAGTTAAATAAAGTTTAAAAAGATTCACGGAACAGAAAAGCCGCAGCAACGACGGACCCAGAAGAAATCCACATTTTTCACGTCGTGAATTCTGATCGCGGTGAACGGAGCTAAACGACCGACACCATGAACTCCGGCGCGGTTGAGTTAAACCTCATGTCTATGGTGGATGATATTGTGCAGAAAGCTCAAAACTCCATTAACGAAATAATGTGGTAAGCGTTGCTGTCTTTATATGTTACTCATATGCAACAGGGGAGGGGGACGTTAGATATTAAGTGGTCAAACATGCTTGTTTCACCGTGCCTGCGCCCTATAATCCATGCGCCTTATGGTTGTGACAATACGGTAGTTGTTTTTACGATGCTGTCTTCAGTAAAGCTAATGGGCTTTTTACGTATCTGAAAAAACAAAAAGAGGCACCTTTGGTTGAAGCTGCTCCATATTTTGGACTCTGTTTGAAGTTAATTGAAGCAGTAATGAAAGATTTCAACCTGAATTCCCTTTATTTTAATACTGTGGTTTGTTAGACAAGTAGTTTCATCTCAGTTCATCTGATCTAGACAACTAAAGCTGAATATAATGTGGAAACCGTTGGTCTGTTGCTCTACACATTATGCAGACTGTTTATAGGTGTTCATTTTGATAGGTTGAATCCTTCTGGGTTTGGTTTTTGCAGTATCTGTACTGGACAGGTGTTTCTTATGTAGATCTTTCCCAAAACCATCACAGTATAACATTATGGAGCTATGTGTGTATTATGGTAATTGGTTTATAAGATTTATTTTATACCATGCAAATGTTTTAGTTTTCAAATAATTGTCTTCCATTTTACGTGGTATCATTCCAAAGAGTTAGATATATGAACTTTGTAATAATAATGTTCTTACTGGTGGAAGTTAAGACATTTTACAGTCATTTAACAGACACTTTTCCATTTCCACATTTCCAAATATTCATCCTTTTAATCTATTGTAGCCAAACTAAAATCTTCAGAAAGCTCCAGATTTTGACACAGAAAATAAAACCAAAGTGATACAATAAAACTAAACCAGGGGTTTAGTGTTAAAGGTTTCCCTACCTTTGAACAGGTGACACCATTAGAATTAATTAGACTTGTGCAGAGCTTGACATCGGCTCAATTCAGGGTTTGCATACTTCGAAGTGCGGATTGAAGGGCGCGTACGTCATACTGGTGCATGAAGTGCTGTCCCCATTTGAAGGGTACTTTGGAACCGCACTTTGAAGTAAGAAGACCTGAATTGAGACACAGATGATGTCAAGCTCTGCGCAAGGACCAGATCTGCCAACCCAAGACCTGAACAGTTTAGTCACCAACAGGTGGCACCGAAGGCATCCAACATTAGGTTGCCTTCTGGAGAAGTGTGTGTGTGTGTGTGTGTGTGTGTGTGTGTGTGTGTGTGTGTGTGTGAACACTCACATGAGGCAGCAGGTGAAGGAGTGCATCACCACTGAGCGTGCCCACAGCCAGCGCTACCAGGAAGGTGAGCAGGAACTTGAAGCAGGATTGCTTAAGAATGGGCACGAGTACGACGCCAAGCAGAGACAGCAGGCTGATGATGGTGATCGACACAAAGCCCCAGATCCAGATCCACACTGGAGACAGAAACCAAGAGTAAGTTTCTGGAGCATTTTCTAAACTGGTCTGAGAGCAGGTCAACGGTGAGACTACTTTCTTCATTTTTGCTGCAAACACCTGAGTTTGACTTTAACAGATAAGTGAGCGTGTGAGAGAAACTTTATTCACCGTCCTTGTGATGACAAATGCCGCCTAAAGCAAAAAGCATGATGTGACATTTCAGCAGAATCTCACCCTTCTCGTTTTTCATACAAGGCAGCAGCCATCAGGCAAGAGATGTGAAGGAGGGAGTGAAAAAACGCTGCCCGATCATTTAAACTGTCAGTCAGGGATGCATCTTAAAGCTCGGAGAAACAGGGTGAGAAAAGTTTGCAATGCTTTTTGTTAAAGACAACCAAATGTTTAATGTAGGATGAAATTCAATGTCACACCAAAGCTGGTGCTGCGTGTGATGCAGACATCCCCGCGCTACCATCAGTGCTTAGAAAACCCGCCTCTCTCAGGCAACTGACTTCAGGGATGGCAACTCAGAAAAGTGTCACAATAATGCTTCAGTAAGTACTGCTGTGCGAGTTACTGCGAGTGCTGCTGACTGTGCGGGTCACTGATGTTATTCAGTACTGCAAGACTGAAAAAACCCAAAGATTTTTCTCTAAATGGTTAACATATATCAAACTCTAATTGAGCTACATTCATGTAAACGCTGTAGAAAGCCAGAGAGGGAAACACTGTTAATAGGTGTAAAACCCCACAGGCAAACAGATGACCAGAAACATGCTTCATGTCTGACAGAGTGGTCTTCAGAGAGACGAAATTAGGCTGCTGTGGTACTATTACCAGCTGCAGGATTAAAAACATCTCAGAAAACTTCTTGTAAGGCCACCAGAAGTCCTCCTGAGAGAATAGTTTCAACTAAATCGCCCTGATGCTGAAAACGTCTGTCATTAGCATCTGGAAAACCTGCAGCACAAACCGAGACTCAATTAGTCGACTCGTTTCTTTGGAAACTGTGATAACGACATGGCTTCGACATGTTTCTGCACTCAGCTTCGCTTTGATCCGTTATCTGTGGTTTGTGTCTTACTAATTTACTTGCCAGCACAGTAAGAGAGAAATTTGTTGCAGCTTCTACTGTCTTCACTTCAAGCGCATGACAATTGATTTTTGTACTTTCTCGTGCAGCACATACAGATAACTGGACAAGAACCAGTTCATTAAACTGCTGCTGGGCAACAGTTTGTATTGTACAGTATCCATGTATATAATAAATATCACTGTTAGGGTAAAATGAGAATTAAGATATTTTTTTTCACTAAATTTAAGAATAAAAGTCACTTTTCTCTTCTTTTAGATAAACAACCTTTGAATAATTTTCCGCTGTTCATTTGTTGAGAGAAAGACGCAGCGCTTGTTTTTATGCAGATGATGTCCCTGATCAAAACGCAGTAGAATCGGGATATTTTGTTTGTTTTTTTTTAAATTGTCATTTGGAAATGAGATTGCATGCGAATGTGAAATCTCGATTTTTTAACGATTAATTGTGCAGCCCTGAGTCAAAAACAAAAGTCAGAAATGTACATAGTGACACTTGAAATCCTTTTTTAAAGTTGTTCTGTGTGAATGTGCTGATTAACAAAATGTAGGTACATATTTGACGGCTGGTGTCCATCAGACTTTTTCTGTTTCATGGTCACTGCTTTCAAATTCTTCAACTTCAAGTTTGTTCAGATCATTATTGTGAAGACAGCCTGGATAAGTGGATTCATTTTGTCATGATGGTTTAGAAACAGATAAACTCCTCGTTTCCAGTGTGTCTTACAACATAAGGTTTTACAGCCGGCTGCTTTTTCATGTCGCCGTCAGGTGGAGCGCTGTGTAACCCTGAGAGACAACTGTACATCAGCCAGACGGTCCATCGCCGCAACGCTGCAGGTCCTTCACGCTCGCGCAGCTCATCTACTTCTCTCTCTCATTACTTCTGTGCAACGTGGAGGTAGGCTGGTTCCTGCAGCGGAGCGTTTCAATGCGGTGATACGGGAACAAAAGAGTGGAGAAGGAGACCAACTGGTGTGTGGCTTCTCTCCAATTACACATCTCCTGTGAGCCATGGCTCAGAAAAATGGCCAACGGTGTCGGTTAGGTTCTCCTAATTGGTACGGCGCAAAAAGAGGGAGAGTGTGAAGCAGTGAGAAAGAACAGCACATTTCTGAGCTCCCCGTGAAGGCCAGCAGGAGGTAGATGAGCGGCAGCTCTGCGGCGTGCGGTGATGGGTATGGTCCAATCGGGGCGCCTCTAGTTTTCCACTAATGAGGAGCCACCGCCGGCCTTTTGACTTGTTTGTGGCGTCTCCCTTATCATCATTACCATTTTGTGAGCGGTGGCTCGCTGCTGCCTGAGGCTCACATGATGCAGGTCTCTGCAGTTTTTGTGTGTTTGATAATTAAAAGTTAGATCAATTACACTTGCATGGCTGCTGCTTTATTTCACCCCAACTACATTTTAAAGAGCGAATCTCTTTTAGCTGCAGCGACTTTGTGTCAGTAAAACTGCACTTTGCACCTGTGATTCATATAAAAGCAGGTTGTGTAGAAAGTCTTCTGACCCGCCACTCACCATGTGTGTTTGCAGCGACAGCTCTGCAACTTCTGATCTATTTACCTCCTACTGGGACCATTACACTGAAGCCATGATACAAAACACGACTGATTACAATACATTTGCTTTCACTACACTGAGTTATCGAAGATATTTACTTTCTCAGCTCAAACTGAACAAACTCCAAAGGTTTCCAGGTTTAGGATTTTTTTCTTATGCAAGTTTGATTCATTTCACGATTTCATGTCTTTATGAATTGAGTTTCTCCACTTGTGACACATTAATTTTAATATATTGTAATTTCATAATCTGAAGTCTCTAAAATGGCAAAGCACTGAGGTCCCAGAGCTGAGCCAAGCTTTGAACTTCTTCTCTTTTAGCTCAACTTTCACCCTGTTAAATTTTAGTTTTGTAACATGTATGAATAGTGCTTCTTATCTTGGACTATACACACACCAACACGGAGAGCTATCATTTTGATAAGGGCACGCTGTAGTAGACCCAGAACACAACTCTGTCATCTCAAACTACTCATTTCATATATTTAATATATCTGCATGCAAAAAGATCAATCATGTTACTGCATATCATGCTCATATGATTGCGGAGGCGTCCAGCTAACATTCCTACTCAGCTTTTGCATTTATCTGCAGTCTCGGCCGCAGCACTAATAAAATAAAACTGGTTTATACAGATTGTGCTTCGAGTTTATGATTAAGCGAAATAGCAGCCTGCAGAGACACATTATATCCGTAGCAGAAGTCAGATTAGTTTGGTCAACAATAAATAGGTCAGAGGATTTCCTAAAAACTGAGATTTACTGGGGGGAGGGGGGGGGGTTAGTTCAGCTTTTTTCCTGTGTGATAGTGACGTACTAGTGAGCAGTCAGTGTTTCACGCACAACAATCAGAGTGCTCTCAGTCAGCTAAGTTAGGAGCTACTCGGAGAGGACTTTAAGGGCAGGAAGATTTTTTCTCCTTATGTGTTTTCTGCATCAGACAGTTAATACAGAGTCTGCATGTAGCATGGCTGAAACAAAGTGTTGAAATACATGGTATAAAAAAAAAAAAAAAAAAAATCAACATTACTGACAGAATCATTTAAAAATCTGCTCTGCTGAACTTATTCTTAGTTTCTTGCTTTAACTCAACATTGAAGTTTCATGTGATTCTCTAAAGTAAGTCTCCTGAATCATATTGTTATCATTAGCCTAATAGCTTGACAGGACACCACTCCCCAGGTAGATTAGGCATGTCGTGCAGTTTTTATGCTGTAGGCTACATGCCAGTCTTCCCCCTGACGCCCTTTACCCAACTGTCTTAGTGACGTCAAGGCTCGATTAGCTCAAAACGTTTTAAAACAAGGTCTATGCAGTCAGAAGCAACGGCTAGGGCTATATCCCCAAATGCCCCCCAATCCTCGAATAGACACAGTACAACAATATAAAGCTGTACATGTTATTACCCTGTAACTATATTATGTTATAAGTCATTAATAATATTTATTCATTGAGCCTCACTGAACTCAATAATGAAGAAAGTAGATTATAAATTTTAACTAATTAGAATTTGAACCAGACAGGTATGATGTCATTTCCAGATGTTTACTAGGGGTGGCCATTTTAAATTTGACAAGTCAGAGCAATCGAGTTTTAAGGTGAAATTATTTTTAACTTTTGATCTTCTGAAAAGCAGTTGTGCATGTTTTTTTTCTTCCTTTGCACATATTAAAGTTTTTTTAACTGTATTTCTTGCATTTCTCTGTTTTTAATACATGTTTGTGTGTCTCGTTAGTCCAGGGACTGCAGATGGAAATTAGTTCTGAGAGCTTTAATCTGGTACTAGACATATTTTAATTAATGTTGATGTACATGGTCCCTGTCAAATAAACCAAATAAAAACAAACAAACATGTTTACAGTTAATCCATGAGCTCGGCAGGATGATTTTGAACTAGAACCAGGGAAAAATTAACACCACGCTGATTTTAGCTTCTTTGCACTCGCTGCCTGTAAACTTTAGAATTGATTTTAAGACGGTTTTTAAAGCTTTCAATGGACTGACCCCTCGATACATCACATGGCTTTTAACACCTCACGAGTTGTGTGGTCAGCTGTCGTTTTATTTCATTTGTTCATTTTAGGTATTTTATTAGGAATCTTTACTTATTATGTTTTAGTTGTTTTATTATTTTCATGATACCGTTATTTCATTTTATCTTAGTGAGAGTTTGATTTTCGATGTGCGTTTTTAAAATGTGCTTTATAAATAACATGGATTGGATCAAACAAGCAGGATGTGCTGTAATCAAACTGGGATGAGATGCTAATGGGTAATACATAGTGTCAGAGTACCCACGTAGATCCGAATCTTCACATTGTACTTTTAGCAAAGCTAACATCTGGATGGCATACTCAGGATCTGAAAATATCTCTACATGCCTTTCAACCAAAATGGACTCCTGGCGCTTACCGGAACTGACGGGCCCCAGAGCTTCCTGCTCCACATCCACCTGATGATAATGGCGGATGCAGACTCGCGTGTCTATCTGGTAGAGCAACGCGGGACACAGATAGGTAAACTGGCTGGGAGAGATGAGCGAGTCAGGGTTCAGGCCGTAGTAGTTGAGGAGCTGAGTGAGGTTCAGACACTACAAGTTAAAGAAAGACAGAAGAGGAAGAAATGAGTAAGTACAACAGTAAAAAGAAAACTCTTTCTTTCCTGAAACGGACCAACCTCTTCATGCTGATGCGACAGGCCTTCTGGATGCACGGGGAGCACAGGTGACACAGGTGTGACAAGCCCCCCCGAAGCCTCCCTCTTGTTTTTATGGGAACTACTGCGGCCATGTTTGTGATGATGATCGTGACTGTGCTCGTGTTCATCGGACGGAGTTTTGTTTGACCCCTGCTGACCTTTGTCTCTGGCTGGTTTTCTGGTCCTTTTGGGTCGACTCGCTGTCGGGGCAGGGGAGGACTGAGGCACCTGGGACGGCTCTGAATGGGTGGAAGGCAGCTGTTCATGGTCGCTGGACGTCGTGTCTGTGCTTGTATTTATTTGATGATGATTGTCATGGTCAGTCGCCTGCAGCACATCATGTGTGTGACTGGAAATGTGGCCGTGATCATGTCCATCAGGAGGTTTTTGGTCACTATCTTCTACCTTAGTGTGGTCGTGATTATGTCCATGATTGTGGGCGTGGTGTTTACCGGGGGAAGCAGCCGGACTGGCAGCAGTGGTGTGGCTGCAGTGTGTGGGGCGTTGTTCCGTGTGTGGACGTTGAGAGCGTGGCGTGTGGTGAGAACGATCATGCCTGTGATTATGGCCTTCCGTTGAGGGCGAGTGCACATGCAAGCCTTCCTGCAAATCCAGCAGATCCAGGTGGGCTACGTGGTCGTGGCCCAGATCCTCGTGATTGATATCTACCACTTTCACTTCTCCCAGACCCAGGCTGAACAACAGGCTCTGGAATCCCTGGAAGTCTAAGCGGTCCTTCTGACCGTAGCGATTGAACAGCTGCTGGATGTAGAAGTGCTGCTCTTCCTCCAGCATGTCTTTCTGAGGACTCTTGGACTCTGGGGACACCGTGGCAGCTCTCGTGTACGGAGCCTCGGAGATCTGCAGGTCGCTGTGGGCACTGCTGTGGTCACCATGGTGATGCTCACTGTGCTGATGGTTGTGTCCTTCTCCTCGGCAGTGGTTGCACTGGTGGAAGAGGAAGGTGAGCACACACAGGAAGCAAAACTTTGTGTGTACGTGGACTCGCATTGTCCGCTCTCTTCTGGTCCCCTGCAGAAATAAAATGGAACTTTTTTAAAATCAAACTCAAGACAAATTAAAGATCAAAATGTGTTCAAATTAGTCAAATGAAGCAGAATTTAATGTCTTCTTGGCAAGACCCCGGTGTACAAGGCGCAGCATGGGATACATGTAGTACAGAACATCTTTGCATCTTGAACAAATTAAGCTTAAAGATTTGATAAATCACGTTTTGCCGTCTCAACGAAATACAGCTCAAATACGAAGAAAGATGAAAACGTGTCACAGCAAACCACACAAACAAGGTGTAATGTGAAAGCGCTCTGAGACTAAATTTCTGACAGATGAAGAAGGTTTTATAGTTACTCCTCTTATCATATTGTGGGCATCACTTCTTCCTCCATTCTGGTTGTGTTTCTAATTTGAACTTGAATCCCACATCGGACGATTGCTTCCTGGAATATTTACTGCAATGCTTCAATTAAAACTGTTTTTTTATGTAAGTTATGTGTTTTTTGTGAGGAGCAGATAGAATTTTACATTCTCTACTGTGTTTAAGGTGAATTTACTCCAACACAGTAACACTTGATTTGACACTGAATGCAATCTCACCCAATTCAGCCATTTTTGGAGAACAATATATATGTAGTCTAGGAGACCGTGTTTGTCAGGATTGTCTTAGTGATGGTGCTACAGAGGTCAATAGGAGCTTCCTAACATCACCAATACACTGATGTAATGCAGAATAAAAAGATTTACAACAGCGGACATACCGTTTTAAGAATTAACTAGAGAATCAGGATAACAAGCGTGCAGAAAAACACATTAAAAGCTGCTGCACCTTTATCTGAGAAGACTGAATGGAGGCTTTCTGAAGCACAACAAGCTCTCTACTGAGGATTGAGTAACAAATTGCTTGTTTTCTCCCACTTAAAAAAGCCTGAAGCAGCAATATCATTCCAGTCAAATGATCCTCACACGGCCTCTTGTGAAGCCTGTGGGCGGTTAGAGGCATGAAGGGCGGGAGTGGAGGGAAATAAAGGGAGGTCAACTGAAGAATACTGCAGGATAATGGTATGATGGCGTACAGCACACAACAGAGAAATGTGTGTGTGTGCTTCTGGCTGCCTGCTTGTTAGCAAAGTTTAGGTTGGACGTAGAGCTTATACATCAGGAAGGTACTGAGCAGTTTTCTGCAGATTGCAGAGACAAAAAAAGACAGATTTTTCTCAAAGCTGTCATGACAAGTAACAACAGATCAGTAAAAAAAAAAAAAAAGCAAACGCACTGATTTATATCTGGACAGACCCGGAGGAAGGAAGAGAAAAATAAGCCATAGAAATACTACAACACAACAAGCACACAAGATAAAAAAGAATCTCCAAAGCATTTCAGCGACCCTGAACACCTACATCTATTTGTACTTATCCATTCATTCATTTACTACACGGCTCATTATTCCAACCTCCCATCAGCCAAGACTCAAACCAGCAACCTTCTTGCTGGAAGGCTGGAGTACTTAGTCACTACACCACAGAGCAGTACTTTATCCAAAACCAAAAACAAAACAAATAAGGGAAAAAAATACATTAATATAAACAGCGTTAAGCATTAAATACATATTAACAATAAATATATATAAATACTGTATAAAAATACAAAAAACACTCAAACAAAATAAAATACAACTAAATATTAAATAAATTTCAAACGCAAATAAATCACAGAAAATAAATATATCAATTAAAGTGGAACAAAAACAGATGATTTTGAAAATAAATATTTAAAAAAGGACAAATTTATTATGGGCAAAGGATTAATGTGTTAAGTCCCATCCTGCCATCAGGTCAGGGCCACACCGGGACATCGTGGCATGCAGATGCTTATTCACATCTGGATCTTTAAACTTTTGAGTTTATGATCTACCAGAGTCTACAGCCCAGCACATGAGGAGACAGTTTTCTCTTCAACAGTGTTTTGATGGAAAAATGTGGCACCGCAACAAATACCCAGATTAACAGTGCTTGATGGGTGACATTGGCACACACATAGTGCAAACACATTATCAGTACATACCCTCTGTATGTAGGCTCCTAACAGATTAGAAAGGAAAAGCTTCTGGAAAAGTCCATCAAAGTGAGAACAAAGCTCTTGTTTATTGATCAAAGCCTTAATCATTGTCCAGATTACATCAACGCCTTGTCACCTGATGACCATAAACTCATAATGAAGCTCCTTCTCTCCACAAGATCAACACTTTCTACCAACCCACTTGGCGCTTTGACCGAATAAAATACTACGGATAGTTTTTTTCTCTTGGGAAATGCAGACGAGGATTATTGTTTTGGTAATAAAATGTTATCAGAAACAACATTGTTCACATGCATCTCACTCCTCCAACAGGACGATAATTAAAAACCATGAAAACACAACTCATTTTGTATTTAACAGACTAAATCTAAACTTATAATTACTATATAAAAAAGTACTCACCTTAATCCAGGGTTTTTCTTGAATGAGTTGTTTTTTAAATTTAGTCGGGCTAATACGAGTATGATGGCAGTCTGCTGGCTTGTATGCTTACAAACCAGCTTCAGTGCTGTAGACAAGACAGTGTTTATAAACATGAGACAGCAGTGACCTATGAACCTAACAGCAGATAGGTTGGAGCGAAACCAAGACTTAATTTTAAGAGCACACCCTCCAAACAACATGGCCTCCAGCTCTTCCTGATAAGAGACTTTGTTGTTCGTGGCATTTCGGAAAAACAAGAGAACCTCAGTGTAAATGTGAGTTAAACAATTTCATGTGAAACGTAAGCATTGAAAATCTATTTAAGGGAGGTTTTTCTACTTCACTGAAACTGAATACGAAGCGACTTTTTGCTTACATTTGAAAACTTTTTGGTAAAACTATTGAAACAGTAGATTTTCCCAAAGTTATCCAAGATTTAATCACAACTGCATCAAGAAAAATGAAATGCTATAAAGGAGGAGATTAAAAGTCCTCTGAATTTACAGCTTAGAAAAGCCAGTAGAGGAAATTAGACAGGGGGGTGTTTATAGTAAAAAAGAAAAGAATCGCTTGTCTACCGATTTCCAGGTTACATCCAACAGCAACAGAATTTATAATGCTTAAACGAGGCCTGTGACGGCTATTCCCCAATCCTTAAATATAGACACAATGCAATAATATAAAGACGTCCCAAAGCTCCACCTGCTGTGGAAACTTTGAACCAGCCCGGTATGACGTCAGGACAGGATGCATCCTGAGGTCATGACCTTTTATTTGCACTTGATTTGAGGTCAATGAGACAAATAGTTTTAGAGATGTAGCCAAAAATATTATTTTTCATGAATAAAGCGCCACCTGGTGGGGAAACCATAAATCCAATAGTCGTGAAATTGCAGATCGTCGCCTTGGGGACCTAAACGGGTAAGCAGAGTATCAAATTCCAATTGTGAAAACTGTTCCCAGTTATTGCACTCACACCTAGGACATCCGGTGTCGGACGTGGCGAAGAACGTGATGAAACCCTCACATCCCCAACACTCTGCGTTCTGGCATTATGTATTACCCATTCTGGGATGATGCATTGTATTTCTGCGACTTTACCTGCATCAATGTAGCCAGCAGAGATGCTTACAGTCCTGGACGTTCAGATATGTATCTGAATTCTTGTTATTACGCAGATATGTGATCCTGAATCCGTACAGAAAGGAAGTGAAATGATGTTATACCAGCATTCAGAGCTGCTGCCTCGTGGAAAACGAGCCATGTTATATTTCGGTACTGACCTGTCAGGATCCGCTGCTTGGTCGGCAGCTCAGGTCGGTGATAATGCGGATCCTAGTTGGGGATCCTAAATAACCCAGAAGTTATTCCCTCCAAACAGATAGATTTAATAACCCTCGTCAGATTTGTCTGACTAGAGAAAACATTGTTATAGTGTCATTTAGCAGGATAGCACAATGTGCGTATAGTCTACACTACAGTGTTGTCTGAAGGTAAACTCGGAGCTAGCCTCTAGTGGATATATGAGCAAGAACCATGCCAACATAGAGTATGAGGACTCCAACAAACCTACTTATTTATGTAGAAGTAGCATTAATAAGACGTAACTATGCCGTAAAGCAATAAAAAGTTGCAGTAAAAGGGACAAATACACTGAACAAAAGACCACTAGCTTTACATGCTAAGCAAAGCATGTTCAGTTTGACCTTCCAGGTTCAAGACAACTTCATCAACCCTCAATAGGAAATTCATTTCTTACCCAACAGCACGTTACTTGTTCATGACAACTCAGATTAATCTTGCAGCACAATGTGATGAGTTCAGTGGCATCCAATGAATGTTGTTTAAAAGGTTGTGAACCTGAAAAACTCCAAACATTTCTGGCAAAGTTTCACAAACACAAACAAGCAGGTGTGAAGTTGGCACCGTTTCCTAGTTTTATATGTTCAATGGCCTGAAGAAAAAAAGCCTTCAGTTTCAGATTCATGGTCTTCTTTTATTTTCACTGTTCTGGTAATATTTTCTAATATAACAACTCTTCTGAGACAACTGGAAGCTAAAGATAGCTAGATGTGTGTTTTTTAATCGTTTCTAAATTTTCTCCTCGGGTTAAACAGAAATATTTTTATAATTGTATAGAAATTGTATAGAAATATGACTTCCTTCAGAGACATACAGAGTTAATATATAGTATAAGTTAATATATAGTACTTTTTACTGCTTAAGAACATGTGATTTTGTTGGGATGGTGCTTTTTGGTTATTTTATCTTGTTGCTACACCAATTTTATATATATATATATATATATATA
>JBAMHX010000014.1:23774643-23808091 GCA_037177515.1 Pseudomugil tenellus
GTGATCGGATCGGTGATCGGTTTTTTAAGGTCTCTGATCGGTGATCGGCCCCTAAAATCCTGATCGTGTAAAGCCTACTAAGTAACTCCGTCATTTAGTTTTATAAGCATTAACAACATAAAAACAGGAAGTCTGACACCTTCTGTACTTTCTTACATCATGGTGCGAGTATAAAGGGGACTCCGCTTAAAGGGACTTCCAGCTGTGCTCAATACGGACCCACACATGGTTTCTGTAACTATTAATAAGTCTATTACTCCAGAGGAGCTTTAGTAAGTCTAAAGGGGGCAGCCAAACAAAGAAACTATTGACAATTTTGTGGAAATTATAGGATCAGGTAAAGCTGAAGATTGACTGATAAACAGCAGAAAAAGTCATGCAGCGTAACTCTTTGTATAGCTGTGAAATGTTGTGGCAGTAAGTCGTAAATACACTACAGGGGTCACTAAAAGTTCATTATTTTTATTTAGATCTGGGGTGCTTCTTCTGTAGAATCTACTGTAAATCTAACCGTGAAGACACTGTAATGGATCTAAACATAAATGTAAACTACCATTTTAGACAAATATACCAATAACAGTATATTACACGTCTTATATAAATAGCGCTTGATGAAAATGACGTGAGATCACAACCATCACTATTGTTAGATTATCTGTAAGACTGGAGTATAGTTGACTTATTCTGCATCCTTATCGGTTTCAAGAGACATTTAACTGAAATATAAGCGATAAAAATTAGTCTGACATGATTAAAACTATTATTTTTGTATGTTTGTATGATCTTTAGGGCAGATTAAAGCAGTTGTGTATGAGTAGTCCTGTGCAGTAAAACATACTCTATAAAGCTACTACTAGTATTCAGTTATGCAAACAAGTGTAACAGCTGCTGCATAGCAGCTCATTGCTTTCACATCACCAAACAGTACAGAGAATAAAATGCCTCAGGGCAATACATTTAGTCATGCAGACTGAGTCAATGTGGGATTTTTCATATTAAGAAATAAAACTGCGGATATGTATCTGGAGGTTGGTGTCACTTAAGTTTGGCGTGTTCACCCCATACAGAGTATGCTTAAAATATCCAGTCCGCCTACTGTTCCCCTCCAAAGATCCCAGCTTAAAAACATTAAGATTGTTTGGCGCAAAAGCAAAACAGCTATAAAGCCCAAATAGCACCAAAATGATGAACAGGAGGGCTAAACGCTACGCTGCACGTGGTGCGCGTGATTCCGTATTAAAGCAGGGCTGCTACTCTTCCGCGTCACTGAAGCATGACTTCACCAAGCTACTATTAAAACGGATAAATTAGCCATTCCTTCGGTTTTAAACACGCTTAAATATATACAAACACGCTTAACAATCCCTCCAATCGTGTTTGAAAGCCACACAGCTCCTGTTTAAAGAGTAGTCCACTAAGAGAGGCTAAAGCTAACGCTAGCTTTTACAATGGTAACAATTCAAGCAGCTAACGTTAGCTAGCAGAGGACTCACAGGAAATTAGCCTATTGTCTACTAAGCCCAAGCGCGTGTTATACGGTTTAAAATTACGTTCAAGTGTTCACAATGATGGTTTACAACATCTATACATTGGAGCGAACACTACCCGGGTCCATGTTGTGGGAGTGAATGAAAACAAATGGGTTTTTTTATATAGTTACCTCACTCGAGTGCCGTGTGCATCTCCTCTTCGCCCGGTACCAAAAAAAGTACGTATTGTTTTACGTCAGTGCACTACAGATGAACATATTCACCAACGTGTCTTACGTACTTTAATGAGCATCACAGCTTGGAGTGAACTGTGAGTTTGCGCAATTTACGCACAGTGAGATAAAAAGAAAAAAGAAAAAAAGCACTGTGGCTTCTTTCCGCTGGATTGTGTCTGGAATGTCATATGACTTAGAAAGGAAATGTTTAGAAACAAGGAGTAGGCGAATTACACCCAACCCTACAGAGTGAGCAAAGCAGTCATCTCTACACTGAGATGTTTTTCTGAAAAGTACATGCCTCTTTTCCAAGATGTGATTTGAATGAATGAAAGTGGTTACCTGACAATTTACTATAATTTACTATAAAATTAACATTTGAATAAGTCTAGTTTTCCTAAAATTCTCAGTTATTACTATAAAAACTGCACAACCTAAATAAGCAAACTGGTAAACTCATTGGTAAACAGATAACTAAGCTGCATTATAAGTTACTGAAATCTCCTTTTGTCCCCATTCTGATGCTCTCTTCAATAAGTCGTCTTGACTATGTTTACATGCCTAAATGCATTAGGATGCTGCCATACGACTGGCTGATTAGGTATTTGCTTTAACAAGTGATGATGAGATCTATTTAAAGAAGTGGCAGATTAAAGCCAAATCAATAAGAAATAGTCTAGTTAAAATATTAAATGATATGTTTTCCTTAAAATTACAAAGAGTTTTAGGTTGTAAATGTGTGACACAGACTTACATCCAAATTCTGGATTATTGGTGGTGACACATACTGATGACATACAGGTCACATTCCCAGAATTTTATTTGGAATGTAACTGTATGGGAAAAATTTTCATTCTACATTCACACACACACACACAAGCTACTTGTGTTGCGACTTAGTGTCTTTAACCCGATTATGATACACTTTTATCTCAATGTGAACAGGCTGGACTTTCTAATAGAAGGGTTTACAATTCATTAAGCTTTCCTAATTCTGACTCTGGACCTTTGACTCAAATCAATTGTAGCTTGAGTCACTATGATATGAAAGCTAGATGTTTGTCTATGTAAGCAACCTGTGTAGAGCCACAGCGGTGTACACGTTAGCTACTGTAACTAATTGTAACTACTGTAAGGGTTCAGCCTAATGAATGGAAGACAGCAAAACAATAAATGAGACAAGACATTTAGTGTTTAATTCTGAGAAGATGCAGGCTTTATATCCAATGTGAAGCTACATATCCTGCCAACATGAGCAACAGTCTGTCTACTCTGCAGCAAAACTAAGGGAACAAACATCCTACGTCCTAGAAATAAAATGTGTTACATTCAGGCAGCAATCTCTGGCTGCCGATTTTGAGGCCAATCAGGAAGTGGAAATAATTGAAATTCATCCCTCACCACTAGTAGACTGCAAGAGAGAGCAATCCACATAGACTCCCATGTTAAAATGTCCGATTTCACAGTTGAAATAAACGTTTACAGCCTGTTAAAAAAATTTTTAGGTTTAGTAGGTCAAATTTACTTTCATTACAAGAGGGAGGAGTGAATTTTTTTCTAACGCCTCGGTTTCGATGTTATTTTAATCTTAAATTTAGAGGCGTGTCCTTTTGATTGATATGTGTCACAAGGGCTGTCAGCGCTATCACTGGTTGCAGCTGCGCGTTTCCTGTTGCTCCACCATGACGGAGCCCTCTCAGCTCCACCTTTTCATCCATTTTTGGATTTTCCGGTAATGACGAAACACCAAAGGTGTTTTTCCACTCGGACCTAGTCCACCTGGCCTCAGAGCGTTTCCATTACGATTTGTCGGACCATACTGGTACACTTTTTGGACCTACTTTGTTGTCGGGCTAGGCCTCTCGGGCCGTGCGGGAGGTCTGCAGGGTGGTGTCCAATGATTGGCTTGCAGTCGCGAATGATGTCACTAAACAGTGATGTACACAGTAATGATAATTACTACCGCTCCGGGTCATCTCGTCTTGCCCGACGACGACGTCTCCTGATTTGTGTGTTGAGTTTATTACTCACTTTAAACCATAACCCAAGCAGCAGGTAAAAGGCTGCTTCACCGCCTTCCATTTTGTCTCTGTCTTCTTCTTTGGTATCTCGGCGAACGTTTTTTATTTGTTTATTATACAAATTAAACAATACATTAAATCTTGGAGAACATGTTGTTTTGTTGCGTTTTGTCGCTTTCTGATGACATCAGTAACTTTCTAGAATTAATGCCCTGGGGGACCTCTCCCACAATAGAGCGTCTGGACTTAGACTGGTTTTGCAATGGAAAAGCATTCAAGCAGAATAGAGCGCTCCCCGGCCAGTAGAGTACGACGGACTAAGTGACAATGGAAAGCCGCCTCTGTCCATGAATTATATATGGTTATGGTTAGATAGCTGTAACATTTCAGTTCTGGTTCTACTGGATCTCAGTGCTGCGTTTGACACAGTTCACCATAACATCTTATTAGACCAGCTGAAAAACTGGATAGGACTCGATGACACTGAAATTAAGTGGCTTGAGTCTTATTTAAAGAACAGGAACTACTTTGTGTCTATAAGTAAGTATTTATCTGAGCTAGCTTTAACAACCTGTGGAGTTCCCCAAGGCTCCATTTTGGGTTCACTGCAGTTCAACATCTACATGCTCCCACTTGCTCAAAAGAGTAAAGGAACTGTTGTCATAGTGATGCTGATGACACCCAAATATCCTACATAACCATCTCACCAGGAGACTATAGTCCAATCCAAACACTCATAAAATGCACTGATCAAATTAAAGATTGGATGTGCCAGAACTTCCTTCAGTTAAATGAAGACAAAACTGAAATAATAGTGTTTGGAGCCAAAGAAGATCAAAAGTCAGCAACCAGCTTCAGACAGGTATGTTAAAAACTAAAGACAGAGTCAGAAGTCTTGGTGTAGACCTGAATTCAGACCTGAACCTCAGCATTATATTAAGACAGTTTGGAAGTTACCTTTTAACACTTAAAGAACATATTAAAGGATTAAAGGACTGATGCAATCCAGAACGCTGACTGTGGACTAACTAAAGTGAGTCATATAACTCCAGTCCTCACATCTTTACACTGACATGTAAACCTGTTTGTCAAAAACTTGACTTCTCCTTTTTCTACAGGTCTGCCTGGATAACAGCTGCCATCTATATTAATCTGTCTTTCCTGTCCTCTCCACCCCCAGCCAGTCAAGGCAGAAGGCTGCCCTCCCTGAGCCAGGTTCTGCCTTCCTGTTAAAAGGGAGTTTTCCTTCCCACTGACGCCTCATGCAGCTCAGGATGGGAAATTGGTTCGAAGTTAAGCTTTGATGCAATCTTTTTGGTTCCTTTACATAGGCTATTTTTAATGAATTGGCTCAAATTGATCTCTGTGAAGCGCCTTGAGACAACATTGTTGTGAAATGTTGCTATACAAATAAAGGTAAATTGAATTGAAATTTCTGCTGTTAGTTTATAAAGCACTGAATGGTTTTGGCCCAAAATACATTGAGGATCTTCTAGTTTGTTATGAAGCAACCAGATCCTTCAGGTCATCAGGATCAGGTCTACTTTCTGTTTCCATTCAGAACCAAACACGGAGAAGCAGCATTCAGTTGTTATACTCCCCACATGTGGAACAAACTACCAGAAACCTGCAGGTCTGCTGAAACTCTCAGCTGTTTTAAAGCTAAATTAAAAACTTTTCTTTTCATTTCCCATCTTTTATCAAAGTCACTGGAAATTCAAAACTCTGTCACTTTAAATTTAATCTTTCTTTTCTTTTTTTTATCGCTCTCTGCAAGCCGCTGTAATGCTTCAGTTTTTATGTGAACCACTCTGAATGGTCCTGTACATGAAACGTGCTGTACAAATAAACTTGCCTTGATTACAAAATAAGCTGCAAGAAGATGGGACATTTTACCAGACTTGAAACAAATTTCCCAAAGAGATGAAAACAGAAAGGTGAAAAAGCACACTTGTTGTAGATTACAACATTTTTCAGAGGAATTAATGCACCTCCACTTAACTTGCATTCTATCAAACACGTCTGTGTACACAAAGCATAAGAACAGAGACAAATGCACTTTATTAGGTGCACATAAAAAGCAGAGTGGTTGGAAATGATAGAAAGGCAGCAGGAATTCAATTCATTGATCTGCACAGAAGACCACACTAGATGTCCCTAAGAACAGGAAACTGTTCTTCCTGTACTGGGATCTAATAAAGTGGTTAGATGTGCCTCTAGAGAGACTCTAGAGAGAATACCTTTTGTGGAGATACTGTTTGGGAAATTCCTGTTTTGAGCCTTAATAATACACAAACACTTGTTATAACTGATGCATATTTGCAACAACAATGACAATAATATAAACTTTTTTAGAGTTTATTATGGTACAAAAAATGTACATACCTATTCCAAACAGGATGGTAGGTAAATATGAAATATTTATACATCATCTACATATCACTCAAAATGAACAGAAATGAAGAAAATTACATTTTGCTATTCTCTGTATGAAAATAAATATAGTTTTTTCCAAACTGTGTAGAATCTGTCTTGGACATTGTTTTTATTATTTTTCTTCCTGTTGAGACTTTTTGAACATGAATTTTACACAGTATTTCCAAGCAATCAGCAATTTCACACATAGTGCTGCAACGAACCCACCAAAATGGCGTGCTCGAACATTTTCGACTAATTTCGACTAAGGTGACTTCAGCTGACCTTCTCTGCCGGTATGCAGGTGTGTTACGCAGTTGTACACTTTGAGGAAGCACACAGCTAATTTCTGTCCGCCTTGTACCAGATGGGTCCACCTCCCAGCTCCTCCAGGTTTCTCCTCATGTCGGCTGTCCTTCATGATTACAGGAAGATTAACATCAAGTGATTGGCAGCCGTGTTTGCACTTAGCACACCAGTCATGTTGCCCCAGGGTCTGTGTCAGTCGTAAAGCAACGATGGAAGTGCCACTGTGGCTTTTGCTGTCATTTAGCCAGCACCCACCCTCAGCAGGCAGAGGATGAATAGTACCAAGAACCGCAGTGAATTATGAGCTTGACTCTGCCCCAGCCATATATATACAACCCAGTACAGGGAGCTATTTCCTGCTAAAAATGCCTCTTGCTGCAGATTACTGAGGTAATATTTCCCGCACTGCAACCAGAGTGGTTATGCTCTGCAGGCAATCTACCTGACGCAGCTTTTGCCCCTGGTGATTCGACTGGCATGAAAGACGAGCCATTGACTCGAGGTGATTGCCTTTTTTATCACTCTGCAGTTAGGGAGGTGCGGGGAGCTTAATGAGGACAACTGGTGGAACCTGTCACGCCAACCTGCAGCCGTAAGTGGTCAAACGGCCACTCTGACGACTTGGCAAAGTTACGAACACAAGTTTAATAGTACATTTGAGTCACATATCCTATAATAAACCTATATTACCCGAGTGAAATTGAGGTAATCCATCTTGATTGTGTACCAGTGCTTGATGGAGACAGACAGTGAGGATATGCAGTCTGGATTGTGTGTATGTGGAGACATGTGAGTGTTTCTGGCTTGTAGTTTGCTGATGCAGGGCAAATCTGGCACCTCTGAAGACTCACAGGAGCTCTGTCCTGGAGGGCAGCCAACAACTGAAAGAAGAAAGGAGGAAAAGGGAGAGAGAAGGGGAGAGAGGGAGCGATCTGACAACTGACAAGTTTTAAATATCAGTTCATTAGCCACCTGTAAACCCATCTAATGAGCTCTCATGGATTTTTCATTCCTTTTAATCAGGTTGAGGTTGAAAAAAAGCAAGTACACTTGCTTGTTTTCCCCTCAGGTCTGTTGTACCTGCCAAAGCTATAATGCACACATGTACTACTTCAGTAGCCAACCAACACCCACTCACTGCAGTTTATACACTTTCGATCAATGCAAGGAGGGGAAGATTGTTCCGCTAGCTCCAGAAGGCTGCAGTTCAACCTCATGAATTTACCCAGGTGAAATAGTCCGATACATGGAGAGCATTTGTGTTCATGGTTTATGGATCTCTTTTTCTTTTTGGCTTTTGTGCTTCTTTTAAGACCAGCTTTTAAACACATGTCTAAAGGAACTTAAGGCAGTTTTTTGACTCCACTATGATGTATTGGATCAACATAGATCCTCACAGCACAGTATGAAAGATTTTCTGATTCAGGAGAAATAACAAGAAATTTCTGTTTGAAAACTTATTGCACCAATGTATGTTTGCAAACTGTTATTTGCTTTCAAATCTTATGTCTTGGTACAACTTAGATCTTCTTCAGGCAACAGATGTTTTAAAAATGATGTCCAATCTGCTTTGCTGCATGAACAGACCAGTAATGAACAACACTGGTATTGACAGTGCATTGTGTGTAGAAATACTGCAGCTGGCTGATTTAACACAATCTGAAACCTGAGGTTTTCCCAGGGGAGCAGAGAGATATATTCTGTTCAGCATGTCCTGGGTCTCCCTGGTTTGTTGGGTAAAAAAGAAATTCTGATATTCCAACTTTATCCAATTATATGTCCTATTCTGTTTTATTTACAAGAAGGAAAATAATCTGCTGTTTCTGTGTTTACAGCATACATCAAGAAGCCTCTGGCTGAACACACTGTTGTCTCCTCCCTGTGTTGTGCAAAGATATAAAGAATAGCCTCATATGTTCATCTGTTTCAGAGTTATTCCCAGAATCATTGTTCAGTCAGTGTCTTTAGCAGAAGGGAACATATAATTTAGAACCATCAGATCTCTGGATTCCTGTACCTCAAAATAACTGATTTAGAAAGTAAAATTTGCTGTTGCTGTGCAAGGCACTGGATGGTGCTGATCCAAAATGTATATCCAATCATCTTGGCCAAGTTTACTTTCACCCTGAGAGTTAAAACTAAATGAGAAGAATCAGTATTTAGGTTTTTATGTTACTAATATCTGGAACAAACTACGAAAAAAAAAACCCTGAAGTGACCATTTAAACTAACGTGTTTATTTGGATGGTAAAAGGAAGCCAGAATACCCGGAGAAAAACCATACACAAGTACAATGTGCAAATAAGAAGTACCTTACAGTCATCTTGCTGTAAGGCAGCAATGCTAACCACACCAATGTGCTGGCTGCTTATTAAACCAGACTAAGTAGTTTTCCACATTCACTTTTCCTCAGTTCATTGGAGCCACAAATACAGAAATAAGCCTTCTAGGCAAGACATTAGCATGCATATGATGTTTTGCTAGGCTGTAGTAAAAACCTGATAAATATTTAGATAATGAACTACACCAGTCAGCTTGAAAATAGTTGAATTGTTACCATAAAAATTTGGTTTATTCTCAACAGAAACTGTAAAATGGAAAGGTTGACTTTTCCATGAAGCTACAGTAGAAGGTATTTCATTTCCTACGGCTAGCTAAGCTAACATGAACAGGTCCTGTACTTGAACTCAGGTAGTGTTGGTCTGTTACCACCAGTCCAGAGAGTCAAAGTTACATATATTTCCGGGATTCTGCTGTGAATAAAATATACAAATCCTTTTTTTGTTTGTTTTGAGTGTACATTTTCCAACTTTCTTGGAACAGAGAGCTTGTTGGCAAATACAATGAAATTGTTTCAGCCATCTTGTAACTTTTTACATATATGGACAGAACCTGCCTCTTACTTTATGAGGTTCTTATACTAATATATTGCCAGCACACAGGTCTTTTAGAATTATTTTGAGCTACAAGGCATCAATATTTTATTGTGCTTATATTATTGGTTGAAGCTCTACACAAAATTCTGATCCTTTTTTTTCGACATTATCTTTGTTGTGAATAAAGCTTCCAATAACATACAGAAGTAGGACTGTTCTCACAGGCAGCTTAGTTACTGTCCAGACTTTCAAATAGTTTTCCCTGACATCTCAAATATCCAATGAAAAGAAGCATTTAGTTTAAATATATATATATATATATATATATATATATATATATATATAGGAAAAACAAAACACAAAAATGCAATCAATGCACTGATTTACTGAATCAGCAGGGTGCTTTTTAAAATGGCTAAGGCATGTGACAGTGTGCTGTAAAGGAAAAAAAACTGTTGTGAAGTTCGGATCCTTAGACCTGTGGTGCTGTAGAGCCATAAAAGCTTCTGCAACAGACATTACTAATGTCCGCATGCCACCCAAATGAATCAACAGCAGTTTTAAAGACGCACTACAGAACTTTCACACATTTTTACAGTGACGCGCCCCCTGCCAGCAAATTCTGCATCCATCTTGTACTGACATCTGTAAAATGTAATCATACCTTGACTCTTGTCTTGTCTCCTGCTCTGTTCTTCTCTCACTTTCTGTTCCTCTTTTTATTAATTCCTTTATGCTAAATCAGCCATGATGCAGGTTCAACTGTTGCGTTTATATCCGAAGGCTAGTGTGTGACTCGTCTATAAAGCTAAACTTAGCTGCTTACGTGGCATTTCAGAAGAAAAAGTTGCATATTGTGGTTTTACATCCACAGGCTGCTGCTGGATTGTAGTTAATAGATGTCACTTCACCATCAAAGTCCTGAATGAAGAGTTATCTTTAAAAGTAAGAAGTTGTGTAGAATTGCCTTCAAGCTCAATGTACAGAATGTGGTACAGTCTTTTTATTTTCTTTAAACAGATTGTTTTTTATTTAAATGTCTCCTGCGGCTTAATAAAATTATATTTAGATGTTTATAGCTTTTTTTGTGGTTTAAAGTGAAAGGAAGCAATTGTGTTAAATCAGTATCTCACTTGCAGCTGCGTGTGAAGCGGCTGGGATAAGAATCAGCACCTCCAAATGTGAGACCATGGTCCTCAGCCAGAAAAGGGTGGAGTGCCCTCGGGTCGGGAATGAGGTCCTGCCCCAAGTGGAGGAATTCAAGTATCTCAGGATCTTGTTCTGGAGTGAGGAAAGGATGGAGGGTGTGATCGAAAGGCGGATCGATGCAGTGTCTGCAGTAATGTAGACCTTGTTGTGTCAGTCAGTTGTGGTGATGAAGGAGCTGAGCTATTTAGCTGTTGATCCTTGCTCCTGCCCTCAACTAAGGTTGCGAGCCATGGATAGTGACCGAAAGAACGAGATCACAAATAAGGGCGGCCAAAATGGGTTTTCTCTGCAGGGTGGGTGGCCTCTCACCTGTGAATGAGAATCTGAGGCAGTTGTGATTTTGGAAAACATCAAACTATTATCCAGTGAATTTAAGATTTATGATACACAGGATCAAACTCATACACAACAATAACCATATAGGTGGAAGCACTGATAGCATGTTAGCATCATTACATCAGAGACATCTGAAAACCGTTTCTTCTCAAAGACACGATCTTCCCATTGAAATTCCTCTAATTATCTAGCCTAAGACCGCTCCGAGTTCAGTCTCCTGCAGATAAAACTTCAAACAACCCTACCATAAAAAAACAAAAATATCTCTTAAAGTCTGAAGTTGAGATGCTGAACCACGCTGCAGTAAATGAATAACCCACTTTGTTTCTGGTGGTTTGTAATATTTATTACTTTTATGGAAAATTGGTTTGGGATGCTGGGAACAAACCTGTAACTCAACCAGCAACTGTTGTCAGCTGCATCTCTGCAATGAATCCAATTCTCACACCACCCTGTTCTTTTCTCTGGTTTCTTAAGAGATGACAAAGAAATTTAATGAGACTTGCCACTCCGATAAGGCTTTTTCCAGTGCATCATTCTTTATTCCCTGTTCATTTTCTATCTGGATCTCTTTTATTGCCCTGATTTGATTAGCTCATCTTCTGTCCTCTTCAGTGCCACAAACCCAGACATTCACAGTACTCTCTATAGTGTGCTGATTATATAAAATCAGACACATTCAATCATTTTCTATTGGTAGTTTTCTTTACAATGAATAAATAACTACGCAATTACATTAATGTTACATCAGGGAGAATATTTTTTAACATTTCGTCTCCACCACATAAGCCTGACATCTCTACGAGGATGGATGGTGGCTTAAATAGCATGACAAACTTAATAACTGACATTTTAATTTCTCCTGCAGGGGAATTCTGCATTCTTATAGTTTCTCTGTTTTTATACAAAAAAGTAAAGAACACCATTACTCATCCACAATCCGTCTCATCCCACACCCCTCTGTAGCTGCAGACAGCTCAGCATATAATTTCAGGAGGTGATTTGACACATATACAGATTTTATTACGCTACCCAATCATTATCATAATTTTACGAGTTTCCTGTCACATTTGTTATGGAAACCGGCCGTCTGATGGCCATGCAGTGCCTCCGCCCTGTCATCCCAAATCTGTTTTTTCCACACGCTGTCGCGATCCATCAGTTCCATTTGAGAGATCATGAGTGTACTTAGCCGCAAGCGTCTATGCTGTTATTCAATAAGACGGCTGTTTCATTCTTCATTCGTCTTGAAAGCAGCTTGGAGAGTCCGAGAGGAATGCACCTCTTCCTTAGATCAGAGCACTGACGAGAGCTGCTGCTGAGAAATCTGTGGCTACGAGGTCATGGCAATGTGTCACGGGTAAAATTCACAAAACAAATGTTTTTATAATGCCAAAGAAAATGGATTAAAGAATGACCTGTGGGATCAGTTAGATGGGAAAGGATGAGTCTTGGTCCATACAAGCAGGAAATATCACAAGACACTATCGCTTTCAAAGTCCTTTAATCAAGTACCAGATGAAGTCTAATATCATGACCTCCCATTGCAAGTCCATACAGGTGATATTAAACTAACTGTGAAAAGGTTTTACCTTCAGGGAAACTCTTTTTATTATTATTTATATTATTATTATTTAAATCCAAGTCTGAACAACTGCCATTTAATTGCACTTTCTCTCTGTCTTCTTTGTAGAAGTTATTTATTTAATAAAAATATCAAGCAGACTAACTTGTCTGCAAGAACATTAATGCTTCATGTAAAGCAAATAATCTATTTGTCTCAATCAACAACCATTGTTAATAATCACTGCAGAGCCCTTCATTGAAGTTTGATTTAAGTCGTCATTTTGTGTGTCTGTAATCATTACAATCAGACCACCTGAAACTCAGGACTCCTTCATACCATCTCTCTGAAAACTCATTTTTAAATGTTTCTAAAGATGATCACCCCAATCCAGAAAAACTTGTGCAGATTAAGACATTGAGGTCTCTAAAGGCTTTGCTTGCGTTCCAAAACATGACTTTGCAGATATCTGTACTTCTCACAAGCTGACTGATGGTCAATCAGACCAAAATTGCTAATGTTGTGTGAATGTTTATATCCCAGAACGTGGAGTGATGGGGATATTATGGTTTCATCACAACTGCTGCCAGATATCCTTCGTGTTAGTGCGATAACTCGAGCAATTTTCACAACTGGATTTTTATACTCAGTATAGACACGTACATTGCTGTTTATATTTGGTTAATCCCAGTCATGCGCACTCGTCAATGGGTCTGTACACTGTTTAGGTCACCAAGGAGATGACCTGTGTCGAATTTAACGATTATCAGATTTATGGTTTCCCCACCAGGTGGCGCTTTATGCCTGAAAAATCATATTTTTGGCTATATCTCTGTAACCATTTGTCTCATTGACCTCAAATCAAGTGCACATAAAAGTTCATGACCTCAGGATGCATCCAGTCCTGAAGTCATACTGGGCTGGTTTAAAGTTTCAACACCAGGTTGAGCTTTGGTTGACCCGTCTACCAGGTGGACGGAACATTCATCCATCCATCCATCCATTTTCTACCACTTATACCAGAACGGGGTCGCCAGGGGGCTGGAGCCAATCCCGGCAGACAATGGGCAAGAGGCGAGGTACACCCTGGACAGGTCGCCAATGGACTGAACATGTGCAGCTTTATATTAGTGTATTGTGTCTATTGGAGGATTGAGGGTATTCGGGGATATACCCCGAGGCATCGCTTCCAATGGCATAAGCCTTGTTTTATTTGTGCTTTTCACCACAAAAATCAGCTTCCAGGCCTTATGCATAAAATGCAATAAAATAAAGCCATTAATTTGAGTCAGGTGTGTTGCAGCAGGGAAACTCACAACAACTGCAGGAGCATGGCCAGGAGGACTCTTTTTAAGAATATACATTATCATGATCGTACCCATTCCCGCCATGTTGTTGTCGCATTAAGTGACGTCAGAACCAGTGACTGTATAATTACTGGACAGCGCATATGTCACGTTACCCGTTCTGAAGAGCGGATTTGAAGCCAATAGGCGGGTCCTACTGTCGCAATCTTGGTGTTTCGTCATTACTGGAAAATCCCAAAATGGATGAAAAGGTAGAGCTGAGAGGGCTCCGTCACGGTGGAGCCAGCAGGAAGCACGCAGCTTTAACCAGTGATAGTGCTGGTTTTATTAAGATTAAAATAACATTAAAACCGAGGCGTTAGATAAAAATTCACCCCCCCATAGTTGTCATGTCATGCTCAGCTATTAAAGTGATCTTAACATAACTGATTTTCCAAGTTGCAATGTTTGCCCTTCATTTTTTAGCTCCGTAGATTGTTCCATGATATAAAAGACAATCTTTTTGGGAGGATAAGTTAAAACCTATGTCTCATAAAATGGCTTCAAGCAAGTTTGCACTGTAATGTGCATGATGACACTCAGCAGCAGCTTAGTCTGCTTAAGTCTCCGCCAGGCTGTGAAAGGGTATCCTCCACAAAGAAGCCTGCTTCATCACTGTTGAGACAGGAAGAGAAGAAAACTCCAACTTCTTTTAAAGTCCTTGAGTGTTAAATACTTCAGCGTTTCATGAGGTCCGATGGCATTTAGATTGAACGCAGTGGACTCTTTTTGAGTTCATAATGAAAGTCTAAAACATAAAGTGAAGGCAGATATCTTGGAGCTACACCCGCTAAAGGTCAAGAGAATCTCATGCAATTACTGAATGAATGGCCAAATAATTGAAAACAAGTGAGGTAGAAGAAGAAAAAGTGTGTGTACCCTGATAACTTACCAAGAATTAACCAACTATTCATTTTCCTGCTTTTAAAATTGGAAGTAAACTTTTTGCAATATTACAATTAGCTGCACCTTTGGAATTAAACAATACAAATTCTAGATGTACTCAGACAGTCAGCATTAGTGTTACTTAAAAATATATATAAATGTCCAATTTCCATGAAGCTGAGGAGTCTTTATTCATGTTCAGAATGCCCCAGGTTTCTTTCATAATCGCTTGGCTACTTCTTTTTCAGGGATGTCTGTGTAGGTTAAGTGACCTATTTGATTCTGTTGTGCAGTCTACAAAAGGAGAGAGAGACGTGAGGGGAGAAAAGCGTGCTTTATTATCAGCCTGTCTCTGGGTCAGATGAATTCCTTTCAGAACGAGCGAACCATGAATTTATGATCTGACTCTGTCTCGGAGAAACATTTTTATCTCGCTTTTATCTTGCTGAATACATTAGGAGTTTGAATCTCCGGCTGCCTCTGTCTTCGTCTGGCTGCTGTTCTTCCTCCCATACTTGCCATCCACCAGGGAAGCTCGGTCGCTGGAACAGGTGGAACTCTTACCTTTGATCCAGCAGCGTCGTATATGTGATGTAGCATTAATTTGAGCTCAGTGCATCCACAGCTCCTCCTCAGAAGTGTTGCAGAATGAGTGTGTGGGTTTAATGAGAAGCAGCTTCATAAACATTTCCCTCAACATTAAGCAGTTTACGTAGTTCTGCTTTCAAAAGAAAAGTAGGGCTTCATACAGCCTTCAGTATTGCTTATTTCTAATAATAAAAAGGATTGTTGTTCATGCTGAATGCAGTCACTTACCATTCTTTCTGACCTATTGTCTCTAGTGTGCCTTGTTATTTATTAAACAGGCAGTAAATGAAGGAACTGGTGGATCACTATTCCACAATAAGATTGAGGGGGATCAAGCTGGGATTTTTCTGTGCTCCATCCTTAAATCTGTATGTCGTGGTTTTGCATCGTGATTATCTGTGTTGTGATTTTTTGTTAGAGCTGCTCTCACATTCAGTCCTTAAATTGTGGCTCAAATAATGTGATTCTTCTTCTATATTTGCATAAATGATGCTCTGCAGAGAAATATGTTTTTTTTAAATGACATGCTGCGGTTTGCAGATGGAAAAAGCTTCCTGCATTATTTTCTTGCATTTTCTCACCAGACTTCTGAATGTTATGAAGTGTTTTTTGGACATGACAGTGAATGTACACCGTACTTGTCTGTGTATGTGCATGTGATGAGAAAGCTTTTACAGTGTTCTTTTTTTTCAAAGTTAAAAACATGATTAGTAACTGTTCCTTAATAGATATTTGCATGATGTTTTCTTACACACAACGTGTTTTTTCTTATGAATAAAACAAGAGCAAAGTTAGGAGACAACAGTCAATGAGCTAACTTTAAATCAGTCTCATGAATTAACAGCATAAAAGTTGTTAAATGCAAAATATCCTTTCTTCTCTTTTAATTAGAAACGACTCTCCAAATGTACCAGTAGATGGTATGTTCATCCAGGGAAATATGTGAATACAAGAATCACTCTCAAAACTTAACATAACACTGAATACAACTCAGAAACATAAATTACTTTTAACACATAGTTCCATATCTACTCCTTCCTGATAATGTTTTTTAAAAGGACAAGTCTTTGCAGGCCGGTTATGCGTCGTATTTATGTTGGTCACTGACTTTTGAACCTTTTCAGAAGCGTTTCCCTCCCAGTCATCCTGTTTGTGTCTCCTTTCCCAGGAATTGTTTGCTTGCTCCTCCTCTTCGACAAGCAACTATAATAATGGTTCTAACAACCCAGAACATTCTAATTTAAAGATGCAGCTTATGTCTGGTAACGTTTAGCTGTAGGTCACGCCTCCACCTCCATGAGAGAATGGAATTCCAGGCCCACTGGGAAAACCTTGATCTCAGATTTTGGACTTACTCACTTGGCTGGAAACCCAGCTGCTGGCCTCTTCTCTGCAGACCACCTCAGCCCGTCAGCTAAAACCAGCAATTTGTCTTTTTACATTTTACCCTTAAAAACCAGCTGGAGCCAGTTTGTCCTTCATACTGCAGTCTGTTTATAACAAAGCTCATAAACATCAACAGAATTAAAGGTTTCGTCTTCCAGTAAGACCAGGAGAAACTCATCCATGCTTTCATCTCCAGTCGACTGGATTACTGTAATGGTCTTTTAACAAGACTTCCCAAAAAGAGCATAAAACATCTGCACCTCATCCTGATGTTGCTGCTAGAGCTTTACCTAGAGCTAAAATCCCAGAACAGGATAGATTTTAAAACCCTGCTGATTGTTTTTAAATCCCAGAACGGTTTAGGACCAGAATACATCTGTGATATGTTCAGAGAATATAAACCAATTAGAGCTCTTAGATCCAAAGACTCAACTAGTCCAGACCTGAGTCTAGACTAAACATGGAGAAGCAGCATTTAGCTAAATGCTGCAAACAAACTGCCAGTAGAGATAAAACTTTCACCACATTTTAAATCCAGGTTAAAACCATGACTTTTTTTCATGCACCTATAGATGAAATGTGCACTGTAACAAATAGACCAACCGATGATGCAGAAAAAAAAACTAAAAATAATATAAAATTGTTGTGCGAGAAAGAATTAACATAATAAAAGTGTAGTTTTACCGGCAGGGGCACGTTGAAGAAACTGCACATCACATGCTATTAACATTAACGCCTTTGGCTACAATAACTGTGGTTTTATTCAGAAATCCTTTGACAAACATTCTCTATTTATCGAGTTTAAATGAAGCGTTGGATTTAAGTTCCAGTGTGTCTCCATGATGAGGAGAGAAGAAGCGTTCACTAACCCACTGCAGTTTGTTTTGACCCTTGGGGAGGCAATTCTCCTCTGAGTATATTGTAAGTTATGGAAGCATTTTAGGCCAGAATGAATAAGTCATGGCACACAAAGTAACAGCAAAAAAAGCAAGGAGGCTAAATATTTCATCCCTCCAGCCCGATGCTGTGACCTAAAATTTAGAGTCCAAAAACAGGCTACTGGCATTTCTAAAATAACAGAAACATAAATGAAATTGTTCAGAACCTTTCAGAGCAGAAGGGGGATGCTAAACAAAGCTAAACATGCTTTTACGTTGGCTATTCAGTAAATCATCTGCTTTAAAGGTTTCCCAGGGAACTGCTTTATCTGTGTGGTCGTCGCTTTAGGGAACCAGCAGGTTTTGCATACAGGACCATGGGATACTTTAATTGAAACAGAAATTATAAAAAGGATCTCATGATCTCCCGTGGAGTAGACAAATATGAATACGGAAGAATGCCTGTTACTAAATAATCTAAAATAGATCTTAGTGACTGTGTCATCATGCAGAACGTACGAGGTTAAAAATGCTGACAGGAAAGTGATCATGCTCAGGAAACCCCCTCTACTCAAAAGTTCAGCGGTCGGCCAAGAGACTCCCGAGACCTGGACACATGGCGGTCAGTTCCAAACAAAGACCCCAGCACCCCCACCCCAGAACCAGCCCACCGTCTATCCAGGAGGCGGAAGAGGGAGGTCTTGGTCAGAGCCCCCTGCAGCCCCGACAGGCCTAGGTAATCGCGGATCCCGCCTGATGCCCAGGGCGCCCAGGACGGGCAGAGCGCAGGCCCAGGACCCCAAGAGTCAAACCCCCCACCCCCACAGGCCGAGGAGCCCACCAACGCCAGCGGACGCCCAGGACCCCAAGCCCGCCACCTGACGGGTCCCAGCCTGCCCCCCGGCACATGAGATGCCCCCTCGAGAACCAGCCACCCCACGCACACACATACATCAACGCATCCACACAGAGCCCACCCCCACCCCTTCAAACCCCAACTCTCCCAACCACAATGCCCAGGTTCACACACATTTCTTCACACCTACACATTCATGCTCACACCCAGTGTCACCATTCATAGCTCCACACACACCCCCATACACAGTCACACCCACACATGTACAGTGACCCATCCACACAGATCCAAGACCCAGCCCAGGGAAGGGGGCGTTTAAAATGACCCCATCACTCCCTACTCCCCCCACTCATTGATGATCGTGAGGTGTGCTGTCTGTAGTTAAAACTGAGGAGAAGGGACCACATCGTGCTGGATGCAGGGATACCTAAGTATCCCCTCCCACCATACATTCCATTGCCCTAGCCCCCAGGAGCTGTACGTTTGCCATCTGTAGTAGTTGTGTTATATATAAGTGCAATAAAAACTGAGAGGTGATCAGGTACATGCCCGAGTACCGAGTGCAGCAACGAGGGCCACCCTCATGGTCCCCACTACCACACCCAGCAACGTAACCACCCCCCAGGTCCCTAATTGTGTGTGCGCTGGTGAGTGGGAAGAGTGAGGAGCCCAAGTATGTAAGACTAGAGGGAAGCATACTTCCCTCCGGAATATGAGCCCCTGTTGGAACCAGGCACCTCCCATTACCCCGGGCCCCCGCAGCAGGCCCCGACGAACGCCACTGTCCTCACCACCAGAGCCCGCAGCCACCCCCACGGGGGAGCTGCCAGCAGACCTAGAGAGCACCCACCCATCACATGTGCAGGCATGGGAGGATTTAAATCACGCCCATCAGGCCCACAAAGGGGGCGCCACCGTCCCTCACTGCCATCCCATTCCCTCACGTACACACAACCATCCCCAACTCGATCCTCAGACCCCCCATGCACACCCTACCATCCTCTCCCAGCAACCCCTCCACACACCACTAACCCACATATGCAACCCCACACTTCCCTATACACACTCATCAGACCACTCTACCTTACATACCCTACCCTTAAATACCTTAAAAACAACCAATCACGCTGCACGCTGAAAAGAATAGCCTACCGTATTTAACAGAAAAATATTTTCTTTCAAAGAAGGTTGGGAGTAAGTTCATAGTGCATGCACCACATTATCTCACCTACCTGGTGAGAATGCTACTCAGTATGCTACTACAGACAGTATGTTCATAGTGCATGCACCACATTATCTCACCTACCTGGTGGCCTACAATATTGGAAAAAGTAATCTGTCTGTATAAATGTAAAATAGTAATAGTCTACTAATAGTCTAGTAATAGTCATTCCAGAGCCATAATTAAGGAGTTGGTCATCGAAGGCTCTGTGACAGTAAAGCAAATTGTGTAACTGAAGTGAATATTATGGTACTATATATATTGCAAGAAATACAGAGTTGCATTGTGTAAGGATATTTTCTCAAATCAAAAGCAAATGTAAAATCAAGTGTAAAAACTTAAATGTAATCGTAATCCAGTAACTGTTGTGGCAGCTCAGGGCATCATAGGTGAGGAAGCAGATGTTGACAAAGGCATTAAGGTGGAGGAACATTATTAATAATGTCCGTAGACGGTGCGCCTTCTGCAAGACTGTTCTCTCTCATCCTGTAGCACAAACGGCAACTAAAACGGTGACTGCCTCTATTGTTAATGTTGCCAGGTGTGGAACCATGGTAACTGTGATTTCCGTTTCCGCTGGGGTGAGGGGAGAGTGTCCGAATGCGAAGGTTCCGGATTCATACCCTACTCCACAATTAGGGAACCTCTTTCAGCTGTGTGAGCGCCTTCACGGACGTGTAGGGTAAGTGTGTAGGGGTAGGGAGAAAGATTTGTTTTGGAAAAGGACGAAATGTATATACTTCTAGGGAAGTAACACCGTAGGGAAAGTAGGATGAGGAACTGAGGAAAAACCTACAAATCCTACTAGTCTGGTGGGGGAACTATAATGGGAACCATTTCTTTCATTCATTGTATCCGAATATTGTATTAATTTCAAACCGTGATGAAGTGTTTCTGATTATGATGCTGTGTTTCATCACAGGATCACAATGAGCAATTTTTCATGTAAACACCTAATGGGCTTTATGCACAGCTCCACTACATCCTGAACTTAAGACAACTCCTTGTTTCCTGTCTTTACTGTCATTACTGGATAAACTGATTAATCCAGGTGTGTCTGGCCATTGCTGTTGTGGTTAGTGAAGACAGACACACCTAATCTGTTCATCCAGTAATGAAAGACAGGAAACAAAGGAACTGTCTTCAGATTGTAGTGGAGCTGTACATAGGCCAATTTCGAGTGCAATTAGCAATTTGGAATTATATTTAATTCACAATAACGTAGCTGGTTTATTCTCATTTTTCATTTGCTGTTTTGTACATTCGGAACTGTTTAATAAAGTTAAAGGGGAAAGTTTGCCTCAGTTTCATCTATTTTTCTTCTCAAAAAAGTGAAGTAAAATAATTGCAACGAGCTACTACTTCAAAAATGTAATTAAATTTGAACTGAAAGAAGTTTTTATTATGTTGTTTTCCATGTAGCCGTCGCATATAAGAGAAGGCAAATGTTTCCATGTAAACCCTAATTCAGAATTAATATTTTGATGTAAACTCGAAAAAGAATATTTTAATTCAGAATTATTTAATTTGGAATTAATAATTCCAAATGAAAAAACATCATGTAACTGTACCCATTGTGACACACTATTGTGGGGTCTCTGAGAAAGACATATGTCCCCAATGAGTTACCATAAAGTCAGCAGATCTTTGTCTGTTTTTGTGGGATTTGTAGTTTATGGGGAACAACTAAGGTAATATAAAAGCATATCTGTTGTTTCATTGCAAATTATTTAGTTAGCTAAACCCATAGAACTCTTTAAAATTAAAATCCATCCCAAGATGAGGATTAAATTATCCATGTCAAGTGTTTCTGCTATAGTTTTATAACAAATGCATAACTAACCTTGCCTTGCGTAAATTATCTTGTTCTAGCGTAATAATTCATGATAATCCTCTATTCTGCACTGCTAGGTGGATGCAAACTGTAGTAGCTCTGTCTTAACTTTCATGTTTTTTGTAATGTAGCGTCTTTTTAAGACATGTACTGTGAATTTACTTTTACTGGTTAGAAGTTGTGCAGCACAGGAGATTTTCTACGTATTTTTTCTGCTCTTTAAGACTTGTTATGGTGAGTCTCCATGGCAACGAGACTTATTTACCACCGTGATCAACTGATAACAATCTCCAAATTCAAGATTATCAGTGAAATAACACCTCAAATCCCAATGGAGATTAAAAGGAAGAGAAAAGGATGCAGGGCAGGAGTGAGTCAGAGATATTAAGAGATATTTAAACCATTTCTTACAACTGTTGTGATGGGTAACATTATTTCGCTAGCTAACAAAACTGACAAGCTCCAGGTGCTAAAGGAACATATCTCGGACTGTAATGTGTATGTATACAGCTTCATTGACCTGCTAGCTCCATAAGCTTACAGCTTTCCTGTCACACCTGCACTCTGTCACCCTGCAGCTCAGTCAAGGATCTGAACGCAACCTCATCTTCCTCTACATCAGGACTTCCTGTAACCCCCTCTGCCTCCACCTCCACTCTGTCTGTCGCCTGTAATCAAGTCATGAAACAACTGATGAAACTGAACCAAGGCTGCAGGTCCAGATCGTGTCAGTCCCAAAGTTCCCAAGACCTGCTCAAGACAACTCTGTCTGATTCTCCAGCAACAGTTCAACACAAGTCCGAGTCAGAAAAGAATTCTGTTGATGTGGAAAACATGCTTGTTCCGGCTAAAATCCACAACAGGCTGAACCAAATGTCTACAGATTTGAACTTTCTCTCTGGCGTTAAGTATTTTTTGTTTATTTTAATTTCATTTCATCACTGTCACTAGAAGGGTTTATTAAAAATAGCACTTGCAACTAATGTTTTGACAAAAGGAAACATACTCAGGTGAACAGACACAAATTTTTACTTTTAGTTGTTTACTAAAACAATTAATTTAATTTTACATCTTAATTAAAATCTAAGTTTAAGAATTGCAGATCTTAAATAGGTAGCTGCCGCTTTTTCAAGGGACCAAAAATGATGTGGTAACTTTAAAGCTAAAAACTACAGAATGAATCCTTGTATTTGCTTCTTTAAAAACCTGCTTCCAGTAAGTCAGCATCAGTCAGGGAGGTAAAAGGTCAGGAACTTATTCTGTTTTAGGTTTGCATTTGTAATCAGATGTAACATGCAGTTGATGAATGTGGCCGTTCCCTGAAAAAATAAAAGAAGAAATCCATCATAAAGAGAGAAAGTGGCTAAATGAACAGCTTGGTACATTTTGAGGAAAGGAAAGTATACTGGTTTGGAACATACATGAAAGACAGCGGATGTGGATGTTGGCTGGATCTGTTTCACAGTGATGAAGACCCTCTTAAAGACATCCACCCAAGTGGAGAACACTCCAGGAAGAAAGTGAATCAGTATATCTACTATACAGACCAGACTTCATGAGGAAAAGTACATAGGGTTTTTAATCAGTCTCAGGACTAGAAATTAGACTCATATTAGACTTTCCTAAAAACTATCTAAATAAATTGGTTTAGTTGTTGGCAGCATCTTTGGACAGATAAATCTAATTAAACCTAAAAGTCTGCTCTTCAGTTACATGTAAGCTGTGGAGCCAAGCAGAGCCCAAACCATGAAAACTGTCTTATTTTCTAAACGAACCACTGGACTAAGAGTACTTATCTGAAAACATTGGCCCAAATATTACCCACATTTCCACTTTTGTTTGGCTACTGTATTGCCTTGACTTTTGGTATTGACTCTGTGTGAGCCTGAAAGCCAAAGCTCCACATATGACCACCACAAAACCCACAAGAAGTTTGCTGTTATGTGTCTGGGATGGCTCCTCAAGTACTACTTCTCATGAATTCCCTCCACGTTTAGTTCTCACAGATTAAAATGAAAAGTTCACGTTCATTGAAATAATTTTTGAGGTTGCAAGTGAAAGTGAAAGCTTGAACTTGAGAAAGAAACACATTTAAAGTGTTGCTTCCTGCTATAAAATCAATTAAATTCTATCACACTGAATATTATTAATGTGGAGCTGATGTGTGGACTGAAGACAAACAACAGTTTTCAGTGTTGCAGAGTGTAAGATGGAGAGCCGGAGCCAAAAGGAAGGTTAACAGGATTTATTATAAGATAAGGAGGGATGAACGAAAACCTGTAGGGAAGGTGGAGGAGTCCAGGAGGGTTGCAGGGACACGGCTGTGGGGTATCAAGCGCAAGGTAGGAAGGTAGAAGCAGCAGGAACAACCATATGTTTACATTCAATGTCCTACCAAGGAATTACTGTGAGCTGAGGGATATATGGCTGTGAGGGAATTGGGAACAGGTGCAGGTGATCTGGGATAACGAATCTGGTGGCAGGTGACGGTGATTAGGCAAATAGGCTGGAGCAGGGCATGACACGGAGGTTCATTTTTCCTTAATTATTTTCAGTTTACCTCTTCCGTAAATTTATTGCAAAAAGTTGAATAAATGCAAAAAAAAGTGTGTTGTTGCTTCAACTCTAGGTACTTTGAAATGAAAAGTTTACAAAGCAGACATTGTGAATTCTTTTTAAATGCATGACAACATAATTTTTAAAGAAATGTTAGATTTTTTTTCAGACAGTATGTAATAATAAATAATTATCTATAGAGGAGGTGTCTGATGTGCCAGCTGCATCTACACCTCCTCTGGGAAAAGGATGCTGCTTCTTCAAAGCCTGCATGGTGGTGTGGTGGTTACCAAGGCAACTCTTGGATCGAGTTTGCATGGTGTTCTGATACATGGTACATCTAAGTAATCCAACTTCCTCCCATCCCAAAAAACACCCAGCTCAGTATTTCTCCTTAAGAGTATGTGAGTGGTTGTTTGTCACTTGTTGTTTTGTGATGGACAGGGGATGTGTTGAATGTGTACGGTGCCTCTTGCCTGATAGTAGCTGGGATGGTAGCTCTAGCCCATCCTATAAAACTAGATGTAGAAAATAGATTTGCTAATGTAGAGAATAGACCATATATTACTCTCATGTTGTAAATATGTCTGGGGATAAAAGTGAAGAGGTTTTTATGGTGATGAACTAGGGTGAATCCCCTTATTTCTTAAAAGTCATAACTTTTGAGGAGACAACGTGAAAATATGGGTAGTCAAGACTTTTGACAGAAACTTTAAATGCAAACTTTAAAATTTCAGTCTTTTTGGTCGTAAATCAGCTATTCTTTAGATTATATAAACAATAACTATTATATATTATTTGCAATATAAAACTAAATGATGAAAAAATAATCAGTAATTTATATTTGCAAAACATTAATTAGAATATTTTTCTTGCTAATATTTTCATTTAGTTTTTGTTTTGTTTTTAGTTTTCATTGCTTGGTGCATTTCAGGAATTAATATGAAAGTATTGGGATCTTATTTGGAATATTATCTAACAGCTTAGGTACAGACAAAGCAATACACAGAAATCGGCAAATATAATGTACAAAACAAAAACATGAGAAACAAGACTCACAAACAACATTATTGTTTTACCTTTTTTGGTGTTTTTTGGATGGATTTGAACAACTTAATCACTTAATTACCGCTACCAACTGGCATCAAAACAACAAAGTGAACTTCAAGTTCAGCCCAGGACTCTGGTGGATGATTAGTATGGCAATGCAAAAGGTGAATGAGGTGCATGAGAGCAGCTAAGTATAGGAACGTTTAAAACCGACTTCCCCAATTACATACATGCAGGAGCATAAATTGGCCATTAAAGCTATTTTTATGCAGTTTGTCTTTCAAATAATATACAGTATATTTTACAGCTCTTTTGGATATATTATCACACATAATTGTGTGTATATAACAGGTAGGGGGCAAAAGCTTTGCTCTGAACCCCAGTTTGACCAGTCTTGTAGGATGTAATGTACAACATGCAACTAGTCTACCAAACTACAAAATGTAGGACTTAGGACGTAGGGAAAAATTCATGCTTCCGAGTAGTTTTCTAACTTATCAAAAGCCTTTATATTATACCCAAAAACTGAAGACACCACCAAAGAATGCTTTTGATCATTTTCTGTTGGTCATTTACTCTTACCAAGTTATCTTAACTTTTAAGCAAGAAGTTCTAAGTAAGAAGAAGTTTGCTCACCTGAAGGATTAAAAGAGCACCTTTAGAAATCACTACAAAGGACCCAAAAGTGATGCCAAAATCATTGGTACTGACACTTTCTTTAGTTGTTTTTCTTCCCTTTCAAACCTTGCCGGCTGTCATTGCTCAACCAGTCAACGTACCTTTGTGCTACAGACACGTCACATGTCGCTTTGGACCAAAACATTTTGCCAGCTTGCTGAGGGAAACAGGGGCTAAGGACCTCCCTGAACTACAACTTTCAAGTGCTTTTTAAATAAAAAACAAAAAAGTGAAGTGGCTGAACAGCCTTCTGGTGGTTGATGAGAGTAAAATGCTATGCTGATAACCTGGAATGTATCATCAGCTTATTATTCCTAGCTGTAATGTGAAAACAGCAGAACAAAACAAAGGTATGATGTTAAAAAAGTTCCTTAATCCCAACAACTCCCAGCAAGCATTGTATTAGTTACACATTTTCCATAAGACAGTCTGGGCTCTAGTGCTCTTGTCCTATATGCAACGCGTATACCTACATTATCTGGACTAATCATCACAGTTTAATTACAGAACGCTCTCCTCATGCTGGGAGACTATCTGCTCCAATGTAGGAGGAAAGAAAAACCTTACAGACATTGACGAGTGAACTACAGCTATCAGCGAATCTCTTGTTCACAGCACTTCCTTCTTTCTTCTGTTCCCACCTCATGCCCTGCACTCTTCTTATTTTCAGAATGTTTTTTTCTGTGTTTCAATTTACTTTTGCCAGATTGCTTGGGTACTTCTTGCAGTTAGCCTGACATTCCTCTCATTTATTCTGCTGCTCATCATTTGCGTATGAAGCTTGTTGACTGACCTCCTGTGTTTCATCCTTCTCGTGTCAAATAAACAATTGAATTTGGACGTGTACTTCGAAACATTTGATCACTGCATCTGCTGAATCCCCTCTTTGTTTCGTGTCATCACACTGGTGTAAAATGTAGCCTTTGCTGTAGGAAAAATAAATTGTGTTGCTATGCAACTAGCACATGCAGCATGAATCAGGTTTATAGAAAAAGATTTAAAACAAAAGAAGATGGTTGCATGAACAGTAGTTGTCACATCTCGGTGTAGGAGATGAGATGTACTTCATGTGCAGGTTAGAAGACAAGACTGGGACATTCACAGCATGGGGACAACGTTTTATGAAGCTAATTCTAGTTTTAAATCAAAGTGATCGGTTGGCATTATCTACTATATTTGATGTTCCTCTAAAAAGGCCGAAAACTAACAAAGCTATTTGACCAATTTTGGACTGTGCCTGTGATCATCAGAGCACTGGGGACAGTGTCCCTCATTGTCCAACACGATAAAGAGGTAGCTTTGACAGCTGGGGAATGATCAGACATGTACAAAGAGCACAGTTCTAGCAACAGCTAAGAAACTATGCATGACCACTGAGCTCCCAGGACTCTGGTACGGGACCTGAGCTTGAGATAAACAGCCACCCGCCCCGGCCAGGAGGAGATGGGTTAGGTGAAAGGATTTACATGTATACATAATATATAAATATGTATTTGCCTCTTAGAGCAATGAAAAGATTGCCTGCTGCATAATACATCCAGAAGAAAAGTACATCAGATTTCTTTTTCCACAAAAAACAGTGAAGAGCAGCAACTCTTTCACTTTTTTATTTGATATGTTTACTTCTGAATGTGATATTTTTGTGGGAGGTGAACGGAAGTGCATGTAATGCTACTTTGTCATAAGTTTATACAATGGTTACTCTTTCTATCACTAACTTCAGCCAGTTTGTTCTCTACTTCCAGCCTGAGCTCTGGAGAAAAAACACTATCTGTGTTTCCATTACCCTTTTTTGCTAAATAAAAGGAATATTTGTAAAGTTTACAAAAACTACAGTCTCAATATGCAGGTGTTTCCATTAAACCATGTTTAGCGCATAAGCCGCAGATCTGGTAAAATCTCATCAGCTGGACGCAATTTTACGATAATTGGGCCGCGCACGTAAGGATAATGTCTTTTTGCTACAGCTTGTCGAAGCCATTTCCCCTCATTTTACGTTCTAATTCATTGTAAAACTCTGCATTTCTTGTTTGTTTACTCCATACCACGTCATATTAACCGGTCACATGACCTGACCTACCTATGTCATGTCCGGGTACGAGTAAATGTGAAAAAAGTGTTTCCATTAGACTTTTGCGATAAACTTCTACATCGAAAACATCTAAAAAAAAAACATCTCACGAGAGCACAAAAACTTTTAAGTCATAGCAAAGTTTTTTCTAAATTTATGTGCTTCCATTACCGCATTTCTATTGCAAAATTTAGATTTTGTGCAAATTTGGGGGGGGGGGGGGGGCATTTGTTGTTTTCATCATACAAAGATAATGTGGATATAACTTAACATTGTGTTTTCAGCAGGTCAGAAGTGTGTTGAACTGTTTTTCATTGTACTGTTTTTTAATCTTTGGCAAGTATTTAAATATTTTCAACTTTTTATAGAGCTGTGTTCTCTCCTGGAGCAGCAGCGGCGGACAGTGCTCACAATTGTTTGTCCCAGTTTGCAGACAGCGCAGTGATCAACATATCACAGAGAAGAGTGGACTTCTGCAGAAACTTTTTTGTTTGATGTGGTTTAAGTTCTCCATGGTTCTGATAAGAAGGGCAGCTTGAACTTTATGTGAGCACAAGACATATTTACGAAGTGTCAGAGAGATGAATGGGATGCTAAACAGGTGGGGTATTATACCTGAGAATGTATGCAGAAACATTCATAGGCTGCATTATGCAACAAATACGTGGTTTTAAGTCAAATGCTACGGATTTGGATGTTGAAACATTCATATGAGTAGTTTTCACCAGTAGGCAGTAGCTTAAAGAATGCCCCAGTCTGTCATCTGTATGTCATATTTAGGACTGAACAGAAACCTTTTGATCATTTGGGTTTGCAGCAGTGAAAAAAGGTAAACAACAAATATACGTGACTAAAAAAATATAATAGCAATATTAGGTCATCTCTAGGTTTATTATTTAAAGGAAAAATAAACTAAAAATTAGATGAGAAATGCATTAAAATTGCAGCTTACTCTCATCTCACCATGACACTAATACATGCACAGACATTTAAGTCACGCTTCTTCCTGAAGCACAATAACTTTTGAATTCCAGTATGGAGGGAAAATCGATGAGCACTTATTACGCTTTACATGCAGCTTACCAGACTGAATGCGCAGTTTGGATTAAAAACAACATATTTATATAGTAATAAGTAAGTTATACTTACTGTCCTCTCCCAAAACTACTGATATGTCAGTTCATATCTTCTCCTTCTGCTTTTGTAGATTCTTGTAAAAAGGATCTGTGGGACACTTCCAAGATAAACATGTCGTCCATGATGGGGAAAAAAATCTGAGACTCCCTGACCAATTGACTTCTAACCTGGTGTCACCTAGTTCAGCAAACACAAATCTCCAAAGATTTATTTTATGCTTTAATTCTGAAATTTACAAGATGCTTTACTCTGATCCTGAGTCTTTAAATTCAATTTGTCGTAAAACTTTTACGTACCTTCTCACCATCTCTATCAGGTATTTTATGAAAACTATCCATTCAACTTCACACCAGTAAAAATGCAGAAGCAGCAACTGTCTGGTGTCCACATTAACCACGCCCACCTCAACTGTTCAAGCAATCACACAACTCTTCTCGGAGCCCAACAAGAAAAAGTTTGATGTGTCGAGAACTGTCTTCAATCACATCCATGAAAACAAAATGGCGTAATTTTCTTCTTGGTGCTTTGAGAAGAAGAAAACAGTTTTCTCTTGTAGTGAAGGATGTAACAAGCTTTCAGGAACATTGCTACCACCAAGAAGCACTCCATGAAGCTTGCTGTTTGAAATCTTTAAGAAGATTTTAACTCAACAGTTCTGGCATGTATCAGCATAGCATGACCTCGGATAGCTTACTTCACCCTGTTTTAGGATTTTACAGTGATACATGTATCTACATGGTAAATTTAAAAATGGGAAAGTAAAGTAACAAGAAGGGATGTTACTCTTCAAATGTATTACACAATAAAGTAATCTTATTGTAATCTATAGAAATAATGAGTAAACTAAATAATTTTTTTGAGATACTACCAAACACTTCGTATCTCCAGGGCTGCTTCTGGTCTGCATTTCTGAGACTATGTTCCTGGCATTTATCCATAATTACACATTTATTTAGATTAATTACTAATTAATTCGTAACTAATATTTTTTAAATTCACCTTTGCAAAGTCAGAATAAGTTGAATACTAACTTACACACCTATCTTAAGATTGTTTTCTCCTGAATTTTCTATTGTCAACAAAATTAATTAAATCCTCTACATGGATTATGATGCTCAGATCTCCAAAGATAATTTGCATTAGTGTATAAAAAGTTATATTGTTTTTATGAATGGCCACCAACAAAGTGCTTATTCATGCCTCCTGCAGAGGGACTGGCAAACATGAGACACCTCGGGTTTGGGCAGTGCAAAGGGGAGGGTTTGATTCACAACCCTCATTAATAGTCAAAAGCAGTGGCACCATCTAATTATGAAGCTCATCCATCAACCGTAACAAGGCCCGTCATAGATATTTAGTTGGGCATAAAAGCCGGTGCGCTCTGCTTTATATGCTAAGCGAGATGCCACAAAGAATTTGCAAGTTCCCAATCTCGGCACTAATGGCTTTCCATAATTTAATGAATGATGTATTACACTGAGTCTGGAACCTTGGAGAGCGGGAGGAACGAGCTGGGAGATACAAACAAAAGTCACAGTCTGTAATTTACTTGAGAAACTCTTGACCTGTGTGAGAGAAGGAGGGAGGGAAGGAGGCAGCATTCCGTCACCTCGCCACATCCCAATGAGCACAGCCGAGCCGTAATGTGATTTTTTATTTTTGGTGGCTGGGTGTCATTTCAATGCAAAGGCCAACTGTGCCTCACGCTAATTAACACCTCTTAATTATAATGAACAAACTGATGGACCATGTATAATAGAGGGAAGAGAGGAGGAGATGGATAACAGTTGATGGTATCAGATGTTGCACTTTGAACCACAGTACACAACACTTTTAGCTCTGGATCTCTTGTGAGCATTGTGAACAAAGTCCCGAATGCAGTTTTATCCTAAGATGAAGAAGATTACTTATTAAAGTAATGATGAAGAACAAACTGATGAATAACACCAACTGAATCATGGAAAACAGCGCAGAGTATTGTTTGAAAAAGCTGCTTCTTAGCACGGTTTCAGGCTACATGTTTATGCATGTTTTTGCCATTAATGGACGCTAAGATTTGTGATCGCTAATTCAGGGCTTTTTTCTCTTGGGTGGTGAGACAATTTGCAACACCAACACATGCACATTGAAATTCTGTTACAGGGCTGCAATTTTTTCCTCTAATGAAGCCATTACTTTGCTTGTATCAGATTTGGTATTGTGAGGTTAATGGCTTCATTAGGCAACAAATCGCCACCCAGGGCTTGTGTAATGCACTTTGCCTCCCTGTCTCAGCAATATTTCATCGTTTGCCATCTATGAAAGTATTATATTATGAGGAAAACAGATTAGTCTGGGCTAACAAACCGGTATGCTTTTGTTACAGAATGAGATTCAGAGCAACGATTTATATTACAATAACAACTGGCCCAGTGCTAATGATTTAAGTATTTTATGGGCACGTTAACATGTCACTGCATCTAACACCTGAGATCTGTTCATGATTTGAAGAAAGGACTACTTGCCCTCCAGTATAGTCTTTTTGAGGACTCAATTGATTAAATTTTCTGTAGAAGTGAATAAAGCTAGAATTGAATAAAACTTTTCTACAATGATAAAATCTGACAGTTGATCATTTTTCAGTGAATACTTCCAGCTTGCAGTCCTGTCCAAATGCTCAACCAAAGCAGACTAAAAGTGGGAAAAATGTTTGATAGAGCTTGGTTGAATTATAAAGTTTGGTAAAACATCTCTGTTTGTGTATTTAAAGTCTGGTATACTGGTTTTTAAAAAGTCATCCATCAGGCTTTTAAGTCAAATGACAAAGGTTTTAATCAAAGGACACAGCAGAGGACAGTTGGGGTGAGGGATGATTAATTGTAATGTTGTGTTCCTTCTGCCATCAGTAACCTTACCTGAGAAGTGGAGCCTCAGCTATTAAATAGCATGACCATTGATTGTATGAATTACTGGACAGTGCATACCATCACGTGACACATAGGTTTCTGAAGAGCGGATTTGAAGTCATCTTGGTGTTTCGTCATTATCGGAAAATCCCAAAATGAATGAAAAGGTAGAGCTGAGAGGCTCCGGCACGGTGGAGCCAGCAGGAAGTACGCAGCTGTAACCAGTGATAGCGCTCTAACACACATTAATCAATAGAACACACCTCTAAATTTAAGATTAAAATAACACTGAAACCAGGGGTTAGAAAAAAATTTACTCCTCCCTCTTAGAGTTGTCATAAAAGTAAATTGGACCTATTAAACCTAAAAAGTTTTTTGAACCAGGCTGTAAACATGTTTATTTCAGCTGTGAAATCGGACAATTTAACATGGGAGTCTATGGGCATTGCTCGCTATTGGAGCCATCATCTAATGTTGAGGCATGAACTGCAGGTATTGCCATTTCCGTATTGGTGTCACCATCAGAGATTGGGCATGACGCAGTCGCAGCATTGGCGCCTTCCTTAAAGCATAAAGAAAACATGACTCAGAAACACAGGAGGAAGGGAGGCGAAACGCACAGAATCATTATTTAAAGGTGTGGGAGCCTTTTTTTGGCTCTAGTTAATGAGACTGCAACATCCATTATGAGCTAAGCAAATATGAGCTGTTTATATTTTTCTTGGATAGTACTAACCTGTACATATCTTTCAATGAATATGAATAACAGAGTAATCATCTCATGTCTGTTTATTATGATCCATTTTTTTTTGTATGTTTGTTTTTAGTTTTTTTTAATTATTTGATTTTTTTTTTTTGTTTTTTTTTTTGTCTGTCAGTCTACAGTCCTGATGACAACTTCTCACTCTATTATTCTTATATGCATATGCTCTGTGGGATATGACTGATATGTGTGTTGTTTTATGTAAAAAGCAAAAATAAAATTAATTAAAAAAAAAAGAAACACAGGAGGAAAATGGCGGCCATCCAACCCTTAATGGCACAGTGCTCTGTAGTGCCATTTTGTACAGAGACTAAATCAACAAATGACAAATCTCATGTCAAGCAGCATGTCTTCCTTTGCTTTCAGGCCAGGTTGCATGAGAAGTGACTTTTTTCCAACCAATCCCTGAACAGCATTGTGTTCAGTTGCACCGTTGAAGGTCGGCGTGCTTAGACTGCTACCCCAACACAAGGATCCCAAAAAGGTTGGACAGTCTGGGTGGGATATTAAGGTATACTTCCCAGTTTTCAGATATAGTTGCCCCCCTCCAACTCGCACCTGCAGAGTGTCTGTAGGCTTTAAAACTCTGAGTAGCATCGGCAAGGCAAGTTTATTTGTATAACACCTCTCAACAACTCCCAGCATTGCAAATGTTTAAAAAAGAGAATAAAAACTTAGAAATAATCGTAATAAAATCATAAATTAACTTAAAATCATTAAAAAAAACAGAGTTAAAATGTTACCGTACAGGTTTTATTTATAACTGCATGAGAAAAGAAATGTTTTTAACCTGGATTTAAAATGTGGTGAAAGTTTTATCTCTACTGGCAGTTTGTTCCACTTGTTTGCAGCATAACAGCTAAATGCTGCTTCTCCAT
>JBAMHX010000014.1:23808191-23824385 GCA_037177515.1 Pseudomugil tenellus
TCCAGTCTACTGGAGATGAAAGCATGGATGAGTTTCTCCTGATCTTTCTGGGAGATTAAACCTTTAATTCTGTTGATGTTCCTGGTGGTAAAAAGCTTCTTAGTTACATCTTTGATGTGGCAGAAAGTCAGATCTGAGTCAGCACTCCAAGGTTAAAGACTTGATTCGTGATTTTAAGAGCCCGAGTCCCCAGATGTTTACTGATGCTGGCCCTCTTCTATATGCTACCAAACAGAATAATCTGTTATATCTTTGTTTAACTGGAGAACATTTTCTCCCATCCAGGTGTTTATTTGCTCCAAACAGTGACACAGTATCTACACACACATCTATTGGACTGGAGTCGTCTGGTGACAAAGACACATAAAGTTGTGTATCGTCTGCATAACTGTGATAATTAATGTTAAAGTTCTTTAGTAGTTGACACAATATATGACCATATACAAGTTGAACAGAGGGAATGCTGCATTTAAATACTAACATATTGGGGAAAAGAGATTAAGTGCAAAACAGAAAAGTAAGAAGCATCTGGCCGCATTTCTAACATAATGGATACAGAAAAAAAACTGAGTGCAGAAATTGTTCAATTAAAGTATTTGTCTCCTTAAATGCACAAATATTCAGATTTCCTCCTGGGAAATCTCTGAGATAAAACGATAAAGCAGCTCTAAGCAGCTGATCTGGACAAACTGTGAACGTTGGAAATGATGCCACAGTAATGTGAGATATTTACTCCTGTTTAAATGAAGGCGAGTTAGTCAGAAGAGGTATGAGAGAAGTGTCTTTAAAACATGTGTGTGTAAATGTATGTCAAAAAGAAGATCAGATATGGAAACATGACAAGTCACTGAAGAGCCAATTCTATACCTGAATGGTACATCCCTAACGCTTGGATAACCTATGATACATTTAGAAACAAGTGAAAAAATCTGCGGTGTGGTGGTAAGCACCACACCAAAATAATTCAACATTAAAGACAAAAAAGATGTGAATTTCAAGATTTACTGACAAAAAGCTAACAAGTCTTCCTTCTAAGCACAGAGAGAATAACAGCTGATAAATCTCCAAAATGTAGAGGTTGCCTTAATGGCTCTTGGCAACTTGGCATTTTTAACTTGTCTGTTTAGCTTAACTGAACACAGCTTTAATTCAATCAATATAATTCTTTTTTAAAAAAGAGCATTGTATAAGTTTTGTTTTTGTTTTAAGCCTGGTGACAACCAGGAACACACCAGAAGGGTATGCCAGAAAGGAGGTTTAATAAATGCGGTACCAAGGTACGCTGACAACACATGGAAATGCAACCAGTCCTTCTGCCCTGGTCAAATATAGCCCAGGTAGATGAAACTCTTAAAAGAGCAAGTATTCATTTATTTGTATTAGTAAAAGTTTAAATATCCTACGCATTTGAAAGCATCGTCTCGTTCACTTATCTCCCCGTGGGAGTTACCCTCCTTCAACAACCAATAAGAGGCTACGCAGCTCATGTTCAGCCTGTAATCCCAGATCCTTTTTATACCTGGGCCGCGAACGTGAGAGGCAGCTACATGCTAAACAGACACAAACTTGGAGAAAATTCCCTCTCCAAACACAGAGAAAAAAAGAAAACAGCAGCAACATGAGTGCAGTCAATCACACCAAATACGTTTGGGAAGCCGGACATTGCTGCTAATTGCTTTTTGATGTTGGTCTGTTCTCCCATACTGTCGGGAAACTTCACATATCAACCTGTCATTTTAATGAGTCGGGTGTTCTGACACTGGACCCACTTCCGTACATAACAGTAATAACAAATCAGCTTATCAGTCAGTTGTGATCATTGACCAGGAAATCTTAATGATCCCCGAAAACTAGGCCCATCTTCATCCTACCATAGACTTCAAGAAGTACAAGTGCTTTCATGGTGACATATTACGCTCGTGGCGATATTTGTATACCTATTCAGTAATAACTGGGATTTATGGAAAGCCTCTCAGAATTAATGTACCAATTCGTGTAATCACGTTTTTAGTATGAACATACTGTTCCCAGATGTTTAAATACGTATTTATAGAATAAATATTTTTGGGCATGTATATAATAATCTGTGTTGTAATCATAATGACACAAAGTCTAATGTGAATGATGCCAAACATGGGTTTAATGTGGGTAAAATGTTCAATCAGCTGTAAAGCCGGTTTTAGTATAATTTCGTTGCCACTTTTGTGAAAGTTAAAAACGACTATTTGAAAAGTCTGTGACTTAACCTTCAAATCTGATAAAGGTTATTTGAATTCTGAACTCCCTGTGATGAAATGGCGACGTGTCCAGGATTTACCTGTCTCTCATCTGCTCTTGCAGGGATTGGCTCTAGCTCTATGTAGCACTGAATTTTTAAAAGCAACATAGAAAACAAACAAACGAATGCTGAACCACATTAACAGAGGAATAATCTGAAATCATAAAAGAAACATATTGTAACCCTAATTTCTGAAATAAGTTTAATGTATGTCTGCCGTTAGAATTTTATATGGAAAGAAAACAACTTTCATGACATAAGTAAATAAAAAACTTTTACCTATAAATTCATATATATAAGACTACACAGTGAATGAATGGACTGATTTTCTTTGTCAGCTTAAGAGATGATGTTTTGTGTCACTTTTCTGATTGTTTTCCTACATGCTTCCTTCTGACCTGCTCTCTCTCCTCTCCTCCTTTTTAATCTCTCCCTTTTTAAACTGACAATCACAAATACAGTTTATTCAAATAGATGAATAAAATTACATAAATATGAACAAAATACTATTATGCATACTAATAAACAAAGTCATCTCTCTGCTCTTATCTCTCTTTATACTGGTCAACAAAAGGTTATTAACGTAACACTGTTTATATCTAATAAGAGATATAAATATTGATACACTGATGTAACTTAATATCCATCCATCCATTTTCTACCGCTTATTCCATCCATCCATCCATTTTCTACCGCTTATTCCCGAACGGGGAATAAACGGGGGGGCTGGAGCCAATCCCAGCGCCAATGGGCAAGAGGCAGGGTACACCCTGGACAGGTCGCCAGTCTATCACAGGGCCACACACATAGACGAACAACCACGCACACACACACTCACACCTAAGGTCAATTTAGGGTCCCCAAACAGCCTGTCCCCAAGGTGAATGTCTTTGGACTGTGGGTAGAAGCCGGAGAACCCGGAGAGAACCCACGCTAACACGGGGAGAACATACAAACTCCACACAGATAGGCCACCAGGGATCAAACCGGCAACCTGCTTGCTGTGAGGCCACGGTGCTAACCACCTCGCCATGATAAGGCTGTCAATCTGTCTGTACACACACACATGCACACAAACACGACTGCTGTAGCAGCCCCCAAAATGGGCTAGAAATGCCTGTCTGAGGCTCTGGTAGGTTCAAGCCGGATCAAAAGGTCTCTGATGTATTTTGGACCTAAACCATTCCGAGTTTTAAAAGCCAGTAACAGAACTTTAATGTCTATCTTTTAGCAGGTATACAGCAGCGAGTGTAGAGTAAAAGTTGAATGGTGTTGACTTATACAGCGGTTTATTTTCATCTCTGGATGACCAAAACGCTTTACAAATCCTGCTATCCACCCATTCACACACTGATGGCAGCAGAGCTGATATACACACTGGCACTAGACTGGCCACCAGGAGCAGGTAGGGGTTCAGCGTCTTGCTCAAGTCCCTCCTGGCTGAGGCAGCCTTATTGAGGCCGAGTGGTGTCTTTACATGTGGTTCTCTGTGTCTTCAGAGTCAGCTAGCAATGAAGATAAAAAGAGACAAATAAACACATAATGCTATCACATGATAAAGTAATGTTTTTATTAATGAATGTATTAATTTGATTATATCACATTAGTGTGTCCTGATTTGATTCCATATATAGGACAGAAAGTACTTCTTTTATTAACTACAGAAATTTCATGCAAAAATGTCCCTTAAGGTCACATTCTTTAAGAGGTGTAAGCTTCCAAATGAATCATTTCACAACATTTCCAAAGCTATTACAATTCACCCTTTCAGTCGAGTGCATTCAGTCATGCACTCTAAACACACGGTTTAGCAGGCGACCGCTCATGGCTGACTCTGTAATGTTTAATTCATGCTCTGTGTGTTTGACTCATTCCATTCCAGGTAAGGCTGCAACCATCGCTATCACTATAATGGAGTTGGAGGGGGTTCTGTGGCAATAAAAATGATAATCAACTGACAGACAGAGGACACACTGAGTAAATAACTATAAGGCTGTCTGGGTGAGTCATGCTCCAAACTGCTGTCTCCAACGTGGAGCTTTCCCCATCTTATCTTAAATGAAAGGATGCTTGAAAATTGGGGGGATTAAAAAGTCTCGGTTCAACCCTGTCCTCGATCAAACATGTTGTGCCAAAAAAAAAAACATTCCTCGTTAACAAATATGTTTTTATTGATTCTTTTGGGTCTGTTTATGATCAAAGAATGTCACAGCTTTGTTTGTTTGTTTGTTTATTGGTTTCTTTTTGAACATACAAAAAAAAAAAAATAACAGAGAAAGTTAAAAATGGCATCCACACACATAACAAGTACAATTGAAATATTAATTTAACATTTAAAAAAATATACAATCAAATGTTCAAAATTTGTTTTGAACATTTGCTGCTTTTTTTCATCCCTTACACTTAAGGACTAACACTTTTGTGTTAGTTTCTAGTTAATGACAATTGGCTTGCAAAGGAAACCAATTAAATTACAGATTCAGTCTCCTTCTTGAGCAAATGCGATATACCTTTGGAAATGAAAGCAAGAAGAAATTTCATTTTCAAAATTACAAGTGCGTTTATATTCTTTAAAGTAAAAATTTTTTCTCACATTTTCATTTGTAGTCCGAGCTAACAGCAGCCTCTTCCATTAGGAGAACACTGGCTTGCACAAAGATATTTTTAATTTGGGTTGAAAGATAAAACACACCCCTTTCTCTTTCAAAATTGATTAAAAAGCCAAAAACATATTCTGAATGACTACATTATCTCTGACCTGAAATCCTCTAAAATTGCTCATAATAGCTATAGAAAGAAAACAGTTCTCTCTGCTCAATAAAAATATAATGTAATGGATAATTTTTTTTTTCCTTTTTACCGCAATCACAAAGGAAATGTGGTGCTAATTGTCATGCTTTTTACATTTATCCACAAACAACATTAGATTATGACATAAAAAGATAATTTCATTAACAAACTGCAAAACGTGAAGCTGAAAAAGTTCCCCAAACATTGCAGATAAAATGTCTGTCTCTACATTAATTAGCTTTAGTCAAAGACTTGCTTTACCTTTTGGGTGATGTTTCACTTTAAATGAATCCTCTGTGTATCTAATGAATTATTTGCTTACAGGTAATTAGAGGTTTGAAACATCCAGGCTCCAGGTTGAACACTAAGGGCTTCATTAATAAACACAACATGAACAGAACAAGATAAACAATCTTTTGCATGGGGAGAAAACGACGAGTAATGATTATTATCGTATGTGTATTTGATGAAACATAAAGTAGTGAAATAAAAACGGCTACAATCTGAAAGCCTCGCACTAGCACCCATAATGGAACAAACAATTTAATAGTTCAATTATAATAAACAAGCATTTTCAGAGTCTTAACTTGTTTTAAGTAACAGCTAAAGTAAAAGTTATTTTTAGCAAATTCACACTGTCAGTGTCAGTTTAATTAAAATCCAAAATATTAACTCTGTCCTGATTAATTGCAGAATATATTATTTATACTTAAATTGTTTTGCCAAATTACAGTAAACCTGCTTTTTTCAGTAGATAACACATGTTTTATACACAGTAGTTTTAGACATTTAAAGTTTGCTTAGGTCTTCAAGTTTTTCAGGTTTATATTTTCAGTGCTGCCTGGAACTTCAAAAAGTTTAACAAACTATATTGTGTTTGGACTAAAGCTGATAAAGTCATCGCCTTGGACCAGATGTCATGGGCTACAAGGGGTTTTGGTCTATTAAATTCAATTCAATTCAACTTTAATTGTATTGCGCCATTTGACAATATTGTCATCTCAAGGCGCTTCACAGAGATCGGCCAATTAAAAAAATAGCCTTACATAGGGAATTTTTTGCATTGTAGACCAAAAGTTAGCGTTTTGTATGAGAGGGTATTTTCTAACACATTTACAATTCTCCAACAAAGTGCATAACAATCAAACTGCTTTTCCTACAGTGGAGAAGAAATCCAAAATCACTTTTCACATTTTTAAATCAGTCTAGCCCATTCTAATATGGTAGCCTACTTCTGTGTAGCCCAGTTCCATAATATGATTTATCACATTTGCTGTAAGTGAGGTTAAAATTAAATTTGATAGATTTTGGCACCAAATGAAGACACTAATTAGGTAATATGGCATGCATCTAGTCTCCACTGAGTTCTTGCAAGCGAGTAAATGCCAGTTCAGATAAGGTGTCTCTCTTTCACTTCCTTCTCTTAACTTTTCCCCTTACATCTTCTGATAGTGTCTTCTTGGCAGGGACAGGGACTGGGACTTAGCTGCCCCAGACATGGACTGGGTCCACAACAATCGCAGTGCAGAGACACAACAACAACACCATCTGTGCAATTTTACTCATCATTGAGGAGAAAGATTTTCTCTTAAATTTTTTCTGCAACTCTATCATTGTGAAGGCACATGTGGATATCTTTCTTTGCAGTCACAAAAATGAAGCCTTCCAAGTGATCTTGTGACTTTGTGCTCCTTTTGATAAGTTTTTTTTGCTGTGTTTTGAGAAAAAACAAATTTCTCTCACCTGTGTGACAGGCAGAGTAAAGAGGAACTTGTATCCCCATCAAAGATATGATGGGCATCTATGAAGAGGTTGTAGTGTTTCAGAAATTGATAGCAACAAACTGGGCAATCCTTACAAGATTTGCACCTGTCTTCTTCGTCATCCTCACAGCCATTGGCTACCAACCTCACTTTACACTCTTCATGTACAGACATTTTAGGCATCTCCACTTAACTGCAAGACACTGTAACTCAGCCTGTTAACTAAGGGTAGGCTGACACTTGCACGACTTTTGGCCACAATTTTGTCGTGGCAAGTTGTGGCATTTTGGGGCACAAACCGTGAGGCTCCCGCACTGTTCACATCTAGTTCACAAATGCGTGCCCATCAGTGTCCACATTGACACGAACTGGCACGATGAGTTCACGGACAGGTTGCGCATAGTTTACGCACTTCCCGCATTGGCATGAAGAGTTGTTCCGAATTGGGCATCCCATATAAAAAGGGGGCCTCCCCAACCCCAGATCAGTGGAAGAGAACATGCTGAATGCCAGAGACACAGTCATTGCAAAGAAGAGAAGATGCCTATATCTGGCAAGCCTTGGCACGCATCCTCCCGCATCATTCCGACAACTTCACAACGTGTTCAGGTACAGTTGGAACATAGTTCATGACCCAGTGACAAGATTTTGTCGTGACCAAAATTTTGAACATTTCAAAATCCTCTTCCCGAAATGGCATGCAGTCATGACGGATTTACGCACTATTCACGGCAGCTTACGACTACTGGCAGCTTACGACGCACTGGCATGACTTGAGTCGTGCCAGTGCGTGCAACAGAATCGTCCAAGTGTCAGAGCGCCCTAACAGTTGCTACTCTGCTGATAAACTTTAGCAAAGACTTGCTAAGTTCTAAGATGCAGAATAACGCAGAGGATCCAATGACACTTCAGCAAAGTTTCCCGCATCAAGAGGTGCCAAGTTGCCATAGACTGTACCATGGGTCTTAAAGTGCCTGTGAATGCGCTCAATGTTTATATACATAATGTTTACAGACCTAAACGTCATATTCTCTGTTTGCATCATTTGTTGCATTTCCATTTCCTCCTGATTTGCACGAAAACCTAAACATCACAATAGAAATCCGGTAATGGAAACCTACATTTTAAAGGAGACACTCAAATATCGCAAAAAAAAGTTTGTATGCTCTAATGAGGTGTTTTTTTCTTACATTATGACATTTAAGTTTTTTGCAAAAGTGTAATAGAAACACTTTTTTTGCATTTCTTCATCCCCGGACATGTCATAGGTAACTCATGTGACCTGTTAGGATGGCGTGAGATGGAGTAAACAAAGAGGAAATGCAGAGTTCTACAAAGAATCAGAAAGGGAAATGAGGGGGGACGGCTTAGAAAATCTGTACCAAATTTTCCTTGACATGTAGAAAACCCCAAAATAATGCTTCATAATAACATTGTGTGCACTGCAATTCTTGTAAAATTGTGTCCGACTGATTAGATTTTATGAGATCTGCAGCTTATGCACGAATATCTAAATTGTAGTTTAATAATCAAGGAATCAAGGAAACAAAGACTGAGACAATTATAGAAATCACAAGACAGACAAAATACAAGATTGCAATCCAGGAGGATCACTTTAGAGATCTGCTCTCACAGAAATTTAAAGTCATTCTGACCACTCATTTAAGAACACCTTCATTTAAGAACTCCGATTAGATGCGTCATAGAGTACAGAGACACTGTTCTGAAACAGATAGAGACCATGTCCTGTCTAAACATTTTCCATGTTGGGAAAAACACAACTGAGACAGAATAATTTCCGAGGTCAAGATGACATTAGCTTAGGAACATGTAAGATTAAAGGATGGTCAGACCTTTCAGCAGGATACTAATTAAGAGTCGGGCAAATAAGCTAAGATATTAAATTTCTACAACAGCACCATACATATGAAAGCAAATGAGAATTTTCACCCTTTCGGAAGTATTGAGGACTTCTGAGAAGCCCTGGAAGCTTGTAAGAGGGGGGAAACAGATCCATTTGCACAGTTTATGTGGCATCAGGTCAAGAATTTGTAGGAGAAAAGAAAACTCTGCTATGTTCAAGACAAATAACTTAAACAACAAAAAATATAAATAGGCAATAAATCCAGTTCAGGTAACAGACTCTAAAACACTACCATATTATTACAATAAACAGTCCTCAGTCCATTTCATGAGATTGTTTTATCATGGACAGCCTGAGAAAGCAATAATAATAATAATAATAATAACAATAGTAATAATACATTTTATTTGTGGGCGCCTTTCAGACGCTCAAGCTCATTGCAGAAGATGAAACAGAAAACAACACAATCAATAAATACAATCACTGATAAAAAGATACATAAAATACATATTAATAATGTGAGGTGAGGTGAAAAAAATAACGATGACCAGAAGCAGTGTGAATGCTACAGTCTGGATGTTACCTTGTGGATGCTACAGTGCGGCTGGTACAGTGTGGATGCTACAGTATGGAGGGGGCGAGTGAGCTGTAGAGATGAGGAGCACCCATGATAACAGGGTGGGCCGGGGGACAGTGAGGTACATGGAAGTGGAAGAACCGATGGAACAGATTGGTTTGGAGATGTAGAGGAGGTCAGACAGGTATGGAAGGTGAACGACAAAGATTTTGTAGTGGATGCAGTTGGTGACGGGCAGCCATTGGAGCTATGGCAGGAGAGGGTGATTTGATGATTGGATAGGGTTCTTGTAGTGACTCGGCCTGCTGCTTTCTAAACCAGCTGGATTTTATGGAGTGTTTTTTGGGAAAGACCGAACAGAAGGGAGTTGCAGGAGGGGCAGAGGCGGATGCAGCTGATGCTGACCAGGTTATGTTGTTGAAATGTGATGTAAAATACAGAGTACTATCAAGGATGACACCCAGACTCTTTACCTGAGGGGAGGGGAGATAGAAGAGTCATCAGTAGAAAAACAGAAACTGTCAGATGTGGAGAGAGTGAATTTGGTGGTTATTAATAATATTTCTGTTTTGCTGCTGTTTATAGATATTACCACAAGGAACAGAGATACATACACCTTAGACTTGTAAGCAGAGTGTTCCCAATTACTTGGAAACTTCTCAGCCAAGGTGGAAGTAAGTAAGCCTTTATATTAAAAATGAGACAGAGGTTCACAAGTTCAAGCAGATGAGGGAAAAATGATGGGTGGCAGTTCACTATCACTCACAAGAAGCTAGACTCTATTATAAGGTGAAGATAAAACCCCATAGTCTAGTGCAAGACTGAAATTGGAAGTCACTGAATCTGTATTCAATTAATATTGAGTGTCATGTAGTGCATGAAAAATGTGACTGAGTTGGCTGTAGTCCTGGAAAAGGTGCCCAGCCTTATTGACAGCATATCATAATTATGAAAGATGTAATGAGAAAGGCCCTCTCAAGCCTCATCCCATCAAAATCACTGCCTGCAAACCAAAAAATTACTCAAAGTGGAAGCAAAAGTTTGTTCATGGAACACGCAATGGCTCATTTGGGTGGATAGAAATGAAGTCTCTGTTTATGCATGCATCAGTAAACCTCATGGAAAAGGATCTAATATATGCTGGGGGAAAGATTAATGAGTCTGCACATAATGTGGCTTGCTCTGTTCCCAACTGTTACCAAGGAATAGTGAAAAGCAACTTATTTTTATTTGTGCATGTGTTGGGATAGTCGTAACTATTTTCATCTCTTGGAAAGTTGTATATCTGGGGTTGAAATGTTACTGCACCTGTGAGCCTAAACCCAGAAACCCAAAGACAGAAATATCAACAGATAAAGAAAATGTAGGAAACTAGGTCACTGAGGGTTCTCTGAAGCCAAGGTGCAGAGAAGTAGAGAAGACTGGAAACCACAGGTGGGTCCCCTCCGTAGTAGAAAATATAGAGAAGAGTCTTTAAGATTTATACTTATTGCTTTGCACTTCAGCGAAACAAGACAAATCTGCTTCACGATGAACGTCACAGAGATAGTAAACAACTCCGATGATCTGCGTAGAACTTGCTGAGGTAGTAAAAGGAAACAATGAAAACTGGCTCATTTATCAGCGTTTTGGAGACTGGTGCTCAGTCAAAGTAAGATATATTATGAATTTTGACCTAAAAAGCAGGAGGGACCCTCTGACCACCCAGATGAACACGGAGACACACCTGAAGACTGCAAAATCCCAGAGCTAAATGACCCTGAGCCCCTACCTTGTCAGATGCCAAAAATGAAATTCTTTATTTATGCAGGAGGAAAACTTAAAACGATGCACCAAACCCAGAGAATTTGGATCAAATTCATTTTGTGAGGCCAGGAATGGTACCACATGGAAGTTCCAAATGCTTCACTACATGAGACAAAGTTGAGAACCTGTGTAGGTGACACGCTACTTTGGAACCTCTCCTGCAGTATGCTGACCTCATCTGATCCAGATCCATGTACAAGTTCACAGGGGTGAAACCTTGGGCACTGGTCCAGTATCAGGGGGAACCCATTGTGATCAGTGAATCGTCTACAAGAAAATGGGCACCAATTTAAAACTGTAACTTCCAAGGACTGATGTTGTGGTAGCTGATTTAGTCAATTATTAATTAATTATCAAGTCATTATTTTGTAACCATAATGGATGCTTATTATTACAATTATGCACTTTTTATCTTATTAAATACTTATTACCATAATCTTGCTTTCATATGATGTCGACAAGGCTTTATAGGATGTTAAAACACCTGAAAGCTCTTGAAAGAAGTTTCTAAGTCTGACATGCTAGAATTCAGGATGTTATAGATCTGTTGCGACACAGCAAGGTGTGAAATGGTTTGCAAAGAAAAGAGGTTGGAAAGTGACACCAAGATGCTCTACCGACTTCTGGAAAGAGGCCTGAAAGGGCAACTACGGATTGTTCCACAGAAGCAGCTGAGTGTCTTGTAAAGGCACACTCCAAGAGGTTCCATGAAAAGCAGCTGTGCGGGTTGTGTAGGGGCTTCGGTGCACCTCAGAGATGTGTAAAACCCACAAGTGCTGCGACAGGACATATCTGAGCAGTGTCGCAATAAAACGTGTCCATTTTAAATAGATGTAAGTGTTAATTCAGAGATCATAGAATGTGTTAAAGTGCTAAGGGTTCAGTATTTGAAGAAAAATCTTTTTCTATCTTTGTCTATGAATGGAGACACCCTCATGATAAGAAAGGTTAGAAAAGCCTAACTGTGGCCTACTTTCTTTCTCTTCTTTCCAAACCCATCTTTTTTCTTTTAATTTCTGTTACATGCAATAAATAAAACATTTTATAGAGGCTCCAGCAGGCTGAGCTGGCTGATCTCTTGAGATTTTCACATTAATTGTGTGAATAATTTCTTTTCATTTTCACTGTTAATTTTGCTTCAAGATACAAAAATTGCATATTATTATTATGATGTAATCCAGCATGATTTGACGATGTTTACTCTTTATTTTTACTTGTTTACATTCCTAGCCTTCATGTTAGGAGTTGTCTTTTACCTCTTTTAATTGTGGTATACCCATCCAAGATAATTGCATTGGAGACACTAATTGTATAGGTTTTATATATATATAAAAAAACCTCTAAAAAAAGGGGGGAGAACCAAATGAAGCTTTTTACTCTGCAATGCAAGTCTACAAAAGAGCACCTAAGTAGTTTCCTGTGTAATGATCTACCAGGGGAAATGGAGAGACAGATTCTGCCACGAGGCTTTACGCCAGCGGCCTTATTTGCCCTGTACCTGTTGGTGGAACTTATACCTGCTCATCATCACGTGTGGCTTCTCTCACTTCCTCAATGCTGTTGCTACTAACTTGAACTAGTGTTGGGCGTGCTCCTGCTGCGGAACATTTTAGTTAGTTTGAGGCATAACTTGCAGCTTCACCTTCTACATGTCACATTTTATCCGCTCACCTCACAGTATTATCCATATATCAGTTATTACGAGCTTCTTTGTGATGGCCAGACCATGCATAGAATCCAACTTATAGGTGCATTGCTGCCATCTAGAACACAGTGTTGTGAAAGAGTAGATTGGCAGGGAAAAAAGTGACTAAGTGGCGAAAGTGCTGCAGCCTGCAGCCGTTCCATCGAGTACCGGCCATAATGACATTCTCCAGAACACACAGATGGTCCACTCCTGCTTCTTGGATGTCTTTGCTGAAAGAGCCATGATCTACATTGAGTATAGCCAGTTGCTGATATTGATATAGCTTAAATGAGTTGTGGTGCTGCAATGCAAAACATAGCCGTAAAGTGATATTCTTGGCTGGGGAGTTAATAATTTATAGTTTCTCATCATGGGTAGCTACAGGGTATCAATGCTTTTTGCTTTACAGCACCAAATCACATGGCACCAACTTTAAATGCTATTTGGTCTTTTGAATGTGCACATTAGCCTTCATTAGAGATGCCAAAGTGCAAAAATGTGCCAAAGTTCAGTAATGCTGCTTTAAAATCCAATTACTTGAATAATAAAACAGTCTATATTCATGAGTATGCCATATGCACCAGTTATTGTGATAATAGACGTTTTACTTTATACCTGATCAGGCACCAGATGTAGTTCATTTATATTTTTGCGAGTGTTGTATGTGACAAGTCTACTGCAGCATCATCAGGTTGTTTTCTGACTGAACTTCCTGGTAAAATGAAGAAGAACTCATTTGTCTTATATAACAGAAGAAGATGAGAATAAATATCCAATTTATAATGTGTCTTGCTTTTTTTCTTCTTTGTGCCATTGGGGACAACACTGAGGGACTCTACATCGCCACCTATAGGTATGGACTCCGGAGCCATTTAAAGCAGTTGGTCATGGGGGGCTGACACTGCTCAACAGCCTATTGTTTAAGCGTCTGTAATAACTGATTATATGGATAAAGCTACAAGTTACATGATTTACAAGCTATGTAATTCCCTGTAAGTGCAGGTTGCCCTTAATGGCAGTTCAAATCTTATTAGCAAGAGCATTGTCGCTGTCACATTCCGCCCCAACCTGAGGTTGTTAAAATAGACTGTAATGATTCCTGTCTGCCACTCACAACAATAATCTCCTTTGAGGCCATGATGGAGCCAGAGATGAGAGATTAGAGAGAAAAACCTGAAATCAATGCTTAATGAATACCAATCAATCACTGGTGGGGAAAGTGGGCATATGTGGAAACAAAGAGTGCTCTCCTGGTCCCTGGCATCTTTTTGATTAATGCCTCATCTCACTCTGCCTGGTGACCGGGGCTCCCATAATGCATTGCAGACTACTGTCTGGAGACTTAATTTTCCCCGGTCTCAATCCTGCAAACCCTCTCCATCGTCTCGCAGCTTTGCGTGATGATGCCTCCCAGCTGACCATGGCCGTAATGCCACCATTAATAGTGTTGCCATAGTGATTAATCGCAACCCCTCACAGAGCCAGAGCTGGCTGTGCCGTCTGAGGAGATAGATTTTTTAAGGAGCTCTTTTTGTTTCCCATCGTTTGCATGCCACCTGTGCAAAGTCGCAGTAAGGATGGTTATGGTGTGAGATATACGTGATGGAGTCCTTCATAGAGAGGCCAGATGCTAAAGATGGTTGGATTATATTGTATTAATTTCAATAAATGAGTTCAGTTGGATTAGACTGATTCTTATGGAGGTACATATTAGCAGATGCAGTTATGGCAAATTATAATCTAACCCAGATAAAGGTGTGTAAAGGGTGATAATGGGTGTAAGGTTTCAGACTTATATTTTAAAATAGTCGTCTTTTATTTTCTTTAATTTTCTCATCTGTTTATTGTCTTTTATGTGCTTGTGTGGTGAGACAAATCCCCTCCAGGTGTCAGCAATTGTTAATCTCCCAACCAATCACAGATTGGTTTGGCATAAACGCAGTGGCTGCACAGCGTCATGCGCATGCCTCTACGGCTGACTTCTGGTGAACCTGTTAAAAGCCACAACAATGTAAACTCTGGGAGAATGGTAAACTGTGAAAATGAATTTATTGAATTCAAAAAGGATAGGTGGTACACAAACAAGTGGTTAAAACCACAAGAGTTGAGGGTCAAGAAGCTGCTCAAAATAACAAAACAATATAAGAAATACCTGATATACATAAACTAGGATGGCCAAAATCTCCAAAGTACCAAACAAACTGCAACGAAACAAAATAGGCCTCCTACGAATGTTAAACAAAATGGAGAGCAGACCCAATAAACTAATCTATCAATAATCAAAACACAAAACAAGAGTACTAAACACAAACACAAACTCTCAAAACCCTAGTAAATGTACAAAATAAATTTCTTAGCTATCCCAACTCAAACTATCACTTATCAACTATCAAAATAATGAACAAAAAAAAAATCAAATAGTTTGAACACAATTGGAACAAAGAAAATCACAACAAATTATGCAAAGTTAACTTTTCTAAATATTCATAAAACTATTCAAAATTAAACACCACAAGTTAACTCTAATTTACAAAGTGCTCCACAAATACCAAAGTCACCCATCTGAAGTCCAATGCAAGCCAAGGAGAAGGCATTCTGTCACCAAACAGCATCTCAGTTTAAGGGATGATGAGGTGGCCTTTTATTTCCTGGTTGCTGGTGATGATTGATGGCAGCTGTGGTGAATTCTGGAGGTGCAGATGAAGGTGTGTCTGGGATTGGCCAATCCTCTCCATGTGAGGGCACAGGTTGACGGGAGAAATGGGATGTGATTAGTGATATAATAACAGAGTGAACATGATGAATTCGAAACAGAGAGGGGGGGACGTAACATCATCAGTGAAGGAGGCCTTTTAATTGCAGCTGATCTTAGTGTGTGGAGTATTTTTTTTTAAAAAAGACTTTCTTTATTGTAACCTGCCTTCCGTGCACGTCTTAAGATTTTAAATGGTTTTCTTTCTCTTTCTTTCTTTATTGAAAAGTATTTTTTAAAATATTTTTTAATTAGATATTTCTTAAGACTAGAACAAGTCTTACATATTTTGCCCTTGTTTCAGTAAATTGAACAAATGTATAATTAAAAACAAAAACAAAATTAGATACGGTATTCTAAACATTTGATATTTATTGTAACTAATCAGATTGCAGCCACCCATATGCATAGAAATAAAATATCTAATAAATAAGTATTGACAATAAAATTCACTGCATTTTTTAGTATAAAACTAATACACAGAGATGTAAACTTGGGTAAAAAAAGGCACATCTGGCCATTAAGTAGTGCAGATCTTTGTAACTATATAACTATATATTACGAATACTGCTCAAATAAACAAAACACTATCCTGACTCTAACAAAATTCACTGTATTTTCAAGTATAAAACCAATACCAACAGATGTAAACTTGGGTTAAAAAAGGCACACCTGAC
>JBAMHX010000014.1:23833251-23861311 GCA_037177515.1 Pseudomugil tenellus
TCTTATCATTTTAATAAACCTTTAATATCTTTCAATCCTATCCCAGACTCCTTCGCCTTTGACAGGCTCGCCACCCTTACACACAAAGTCGGAAGTAGCAGTCCCATGGAAACTACAGTTTGAGGAAAACTATAGCAGGGTTTATTTACAGAGATGTATAAAAGCTTACTGGTTCAGTTGGAATTCTGGTAGGGCAGAAATTCAGAGTGGGCATGAGTCTAACCAGAAGGTCATGGTTGGTAGAGAAATGTGATTAGTCTGTTCTGTTTGAGTTTCTTAAGATATAATCCTGGAGAAAATACATGGGTGGCAAGATGAAATCCAGAAATAGGTCTGGCAGGTGTAGCAGGGAGGTAGAGGAGGCAAATCTGGCCAGAGCGCTGCAGAAATGACAACATACTTAAACTCAAGGATGGCAATCATTCCACAATCTTTAGGCAACTGAGAGAGACAAGAAGAGTTCTAATTATAAAAGTAATGGTGTCTAACCTAGATGGTCAAACATTCACCATTATAGTGAAAATGAAACTTCTGCAGCCTGATAAACCCACATCCTGATGGATGGAAGGTAAGGATGGAGAAGATGGGTGCAAGAGCACCCCCCCACAGCAGATCCTAACAGCATGGACTGAAAGTAAACAAAGACAATTGTAAGATATAATTGTTTTATTAACAAGAATAATCCACTGATTTTCAATACCCACTTAATACATTACAGGATAAAAGGGGGACTGGAGTCTTTTTGCTGATAAGTCAGAGGCAGATACTCCCTGGACAGGTCACCATCCATCACACGGCCAACAGACACACAAACAACCACTCATGCTCAATTTTAGAAAGTTTTTCTATTTCACATGCCACTGGAAGCATCAAAGGGCAACCTAGGGTTCAGTGTTTTGTCCAAAAACTCTTCCTTATGTCGTCTAAGGAAACCTGGACTTAAATCAAAAACCCAATCAGCAGACAAATGCTCTATTTGAGTGATACACAACAAAGTTATTCTATTATTAATAAGGCTAGGCAAAAATTTATTGTCCCACAAGTTGGAAATTTTAAAAGTAATACATCTACAGAAGGAACTTGTGTTTTCTGTAATAACTTATTTTAATGAACGCAGCTCTTATTACAAGCTGATACTTAAATCCACAACATTTGTATGTAAATAAATGTCATAATAATTAAATGTAATTATAATATATAATAATTAAATGTATATACTCCATCTCACTTTAATTCAAGAACAATATTTGTCTTAAACATAAGCCACACATAATGTTAAAAAATATCTTGATTGGCATGGTCATCAGTCCAACTACACACTCTACCTGCATCCGTACTGTGTATTTTGTTCAGCTCATCACATTGTATTGCTTTTGGTGATGATGCTGTTTTTCAGCCTTAATTAGACCCAGAAGGTCACTGCTTTCATTCATTATGTGGGCTACTTTTAAAGCCCTCCGAAACGTGTCTCATGATAACGGACATCATCTCTCTGAGAACACTGAAGGATTTTGGGTAATGAGGGAAATTGCTTGACAGTGTCCTCCAGCTCAACTCATCCTCCAGCAGCGCTGCTGGAGATGAATGGCTGTCTGTGTAATGAGTCTGCCGTGAAATCACATCACGGCACACGCTGGTGGGGAGAAATGTTTTTCTCCTTTATGCTCATTGTTTTGTTCAGATGTACAAAATGCTCCTGAGATACAATGTCTTTCATTCAAATATGGTTCATTAGAATGAAAAAGAGACATCCGTGGCCACATTTCATCTGAAGAATGATAACAGTTTGCTTTGGTGCTGCAGGCCTGTGAAAACTTGTGGCATTCTCTCACACCTCTGAATAAAAAAGGCAAAAGTAAGGATTAAAAACTAAAACATCTTTTACCATTTAGTTGCTGTTATTGTGTCAAGAGACTTTGAATTTGTTTGAATTTTTTGTAATCACTAACATACTAGATCAGGGATCTCCAAATCCGGTCCTCGAGGGCCAGTATCCTGCAGGTGTTGAAAGTTTCCCATCGGAAACACACCTGACTGAAATTAATGTGATGTCCACAGCTTGCTGCTAACTTCGGCACAAGTCTGTTAATGATCCTTTGATTTGAATCAGGTGTGTTGCTGCAGGGGAGCCTGGAGGACCGGATTTAGAGATCCATGTACTAGATGTTGACTCAATAATAACTCATTCATATTAAAAACAAAAAAAAACTGAAGCTAAATGATTTAACTGAATGTATTCTCTCACCACTCTATTTATTTCTTGAAATGACAAATGCATTGGATAGATTGGAAGTTGGAATGTTGGAAGATACATTTTATTTTCCATCTTTACACAATTTCTAATATTTAATATATTTCATATTTGATTATTTTCTGTTCAACTATGGATTTTTTTTATTATCCAAGTTATTTCCTTTTAGCATTAGATAACAAAAGAAGCTATTTTTTACTTGTCCAGCATTAAAGCAAGCAGAATGATTGTCAGCTTGCTCTATTGTTGCTCAGCAAATTTGCTTTGTATATATGTATATACAAAGATCCTATTGATAGTTTGAATTCTTTATCTATCTTAGTTAAACATTTATTACAATTTACATGTCATGCTGGACCCGACAGGAGAGGACATAAAAAGAGAAACAGAAAAGAAAAGGGAAGCGAGATAGTAAAAAGAAAAACCTGCCATAAACTGACCATGCACACTATACCATCTGTCATCACAGCAAGCAGACCATCATTCTGCCTGCTTCAATGCTGGACAAGACAAGTAAAAAAAAAGAAAAAAAAATTGCATACCTGAACAATCCAACTCTTATCATTGTAATTGTAATGTACTGCAGGTTAAAATGAACACCTGAGTTATGCCTGTACAACGTTTTTAGGATTTGTTCACAAGCAACCCAGTGTCTATCCCCTTAGTGTCTAAATGTATATATCTATCCCAAGTACAAATTTTCTTTATATTAGACATGATGACCATAGTGTGGACATTTCTAGTGACCTTTGAGTCAAAGCGCTATGGGGGGGTTAAAACCTGCTCTATGTTTTGCAGGCTTCAACTAATTCAGTTTAAAATCCAAACAGAACAAATCACCTACATGTGATAAATGTTAACAACATGCCAGAGCACTGCTGGAGTCCTCATTTCTTTCCAAATTGTGTCTAACAAATATGGAGTCCCCACCAAATACATTCACATTTAGGGCCCTGTATATCATATCAAAAGATGAGGTTATGATTTGTTTTCATGGTCTCATCGTCTGCAGATGAGGCAGAAAACAGGTTTTTCTAAGTATTTCTCCACAGTTCTTTGTTTGGTGATCCCTATTTTACACTAAATTTTCTACTGTAAATATATATTAGTAACTGCATCATTATTCTTGTTTCATTTTGCTCTTTTGGTCTAGCAGCCATTTTAGTTTTTTTATTTTCCCACAATGTACTTTCTTGTTGTGTGTATTTTATTTTATTTACTCTGTCAATGCTATTAATGCATTGTTATTTAAGTAGTTCTATTAATAAAACCTTTCAGAAATAGACAGCTTACATTCAGTTTCCAAGTCTTAAAACTCGTAAGCTAACTAGCTAACTAGCTACCTGCGCATGTCCCGTCGCCAAACTTTTTCCCTGATTCCTGGAACAGCAACAAAGGAAAGAGAGATTATAGGAAATCTCTCTCAAAAAGATATGTTTTAGGTTTTACTTTAAAAAATAAGAGTTTTATGTTCTGCACACCAACCAGCAGCTTGTTCCTCAGAGAGGGGCCTAAAGACTAGAGGTTCTACCTCCCGTTCTGGGTCTGGGTCAAAATGTGAAATAGATGTCTTCTTCAAATAAAAGTTCCACATAGTAATGCAATGTGATGTAGTCTAACAAAAGTAAGCGTATGTATGTATACCTACCTACCTACCTACCTACCTACCTTACCACATGGCTACTAAACTCTAGCAGGTACAGTTTCAGTATAATATTATCAGACATCTACTTTATTTATTTATTTTTTTATAAATGATTCTTTGAAGAACCAGTAGGTAACGGGTTCCTTATAGAACGTAAGACGGTTCCCCTACGGTATCACTGTGGAGAACCATCCTGCTTCTAAGTTGAACCTTTTTTTTTAAGAGTGAATCATGGTGGCTAAGGCATCCAGTTAGGATGCCTCCCCAGTAAGATGTTACAGGTGTGCCCTCTTTGAGGAGAGACCCCGGGGAAAACCCAGGTCACACTGACGGGATTATATCTCTTGTGAACACCTGAGAACACCTTGGTATCCTCCAGGACGAGCTGGCGAATGCGTCTGGGCTTTCCTGCTTAAGCAGCTGCCTCCACGTCCCAACCCTGGATAAGCAGCAGAAAAGGGTTAGCATATCATATTACCAAGATCATCCATGTGTAATACATGAAGCCACTTTTTAACCTTAATTCTGATCACTTTAAACGATATTTGATTTGAAAAGATTAATTAAAAATGGTTAAATTCATTTGTTCGCTACTAAAAAATGTATTTAATTGTATTTTGGAAAATATGTACATCAAGAAAAACTAAACAATGGATCTGATCCTTGAAAGTTTTATGTTATTTTTTTTTATTCCTTTCATTCTGTGTTATTCTACAGTCTGTCTCTCTTGTTTATATTATTGTCCAGATGCTGTTGTGTTTATGGCTTTTAATCATCTCTGCCATCTGCCCGACAGCACCACTCTTTCCATGGCAACACTATCCCTCTATGCTTTTTGACTTGATGGTATTATCAAGACAAGTAGACACCAATCCTGCTCCTGGGAACCTTGATTAGGAACCAAACCTTAGTACTGGCTGAAAAGCTCATTTATGTACAACAATAAAATAAATAAATTTGATGGTAGTGTGAACTATCAGTTGAAGCTAGATGAGAGATTATCAGAAGCAATGAGGATGAGATATGAGACTAAATCTAGTTGTACATACGATAAAATGAAGAAATGTGTCTTTGGCATTTTTGTCTTTCTTTCTAATTTGCTGTATTCGAGCAGTTTTCTTAGTTTGTCTTGACCAGCATTAAAGCAGTAAGAATGATGGTTTGGCTGCTGTGTTCTGCTGAGCAGATTTGCTTTATATTTATATATATTTGGAATTAATGTTTCATCTACAGAATTTATATATACTGCTGGACCTGACTGGAGAGGACAGAAAAAGACAGAAAGACAACAGAAAGGAAATAATACAAACCAATGATATGTTCTAGACCATCCGCTACACCAGCACCAGTGATGGACAAGTATAAAAAATGAATAAATACATTAAAAAAAGAATAAACATGTAGTTTAACTGTAATCAGAAATGCACAAAAAAATAAATGGCTGTTAGTGAATAGACCTAAAGGAAGCTCAGTGTGTCATCATGCAGAACACACAAAAGTGAAAAGTGCTCACATTAAGGCGACCCCCAGCTCTGCATCCGTCCAGGAGGCGGCAGAGGTAGGCCCGGCCAGAGCAGCAAAGCTCTCAAGCCAAGCAGTTTATTTTTTTGTAGGTGTGACAGTGGCTAATGAAAGCCTTGTCACACGGCAACCCACTAATCGAAGGAGTAGTGAGTAAACATAATCATTCTGATACGTCCTCTTGAAGGAGACTGTATCTAATTCAGCTTGCTCTTCTTTAAAACCATTACTTTACTTTAAAGAAACAAAGCTGTTAGAAAGCAAGTAAGCAGAGCATAGCTGTGCGTAAACAGTGCATCAAAGGTCATCTGGTGGTAAGAACAGATTTACACATGGCCAAAGAAGTATATTTATAGAATCCCATTCACTCTGTTACCACTAATAGTGTGTTTCCGAAAATGGAAATGTTTTTGCCTTTTGGGCATAATTACACAGTTAGGCGAGGGGATTGAAAACTGTTGGTGTGGGCCTTTATGTCCAGCTATGCTAAGCTGATGACCTGCTGGATGTTGCTCCATGTTTAAATTGGAAATATATTTTGTTGAACACTGCAACATCACTAGCTCCTACTAATAATATGACGGAGGCAAAGACCTTATTTTGCTTCTGTGGCATATTTATTTACCCCAGATGACAATGCATGGAAAAGTTTAATATTCTTCATCAGTCATTTCAGAATGTGAAACCCATGTATCATATAGATTCATTACACATTGAGTCAAACATTTCAACCATTCATTTCTTGAAATATTAATAATTGTGGCTTATATATATATATATGTTCCCCAAGTAGTTTGGTGTCTTTTTGGGGTCCTTGCAGATCTATAACTCGGTACAGACCACAGAGCAATAACACTGTATATTGGGCAGCTGTGTTTAGCTGTACAACCCGCAAGCAACTGGTAAAAGGACCATACCAGAGAAAAAGTGGAACAGAAAGATGATGACAGAAATTGGCAATGTATGATGGTGGAAACTGATTTTCCCACCTAAGAGAGCATAAATGAGCCTGTAAGGTGCACTAGCCCTTTCCTGCCAACACGGAAATGATGGGTCTTATATCAAACTAATTCTGTGTCCCATACTGATTGTTTGATGTCTCAATGATCTAAAGACAAATCGTGTATTTATTCATAAGCTGAAAAGTATGAAAAATGTATTTTTATAGAAATCTTAATGTAAAATTGTTGTATTTTGGACACAAGCCGCAGTGCAACCACTTAACCTTGTGTCAGAGCAGCTTTTTTCTGTTTCTCTTCACAAGCCTCTGTTCTTTAGTTTCCTCATTATGAAACTCTCCTTACTGCCAGCACTTACCCCAGCATTTGTCAAGCACTCGGCTGAATCTAGGTTAAGTCGGACCACAAAGATAAAAACCCACATTTTCTTTAAAACCTCAGTCCCCTTATTAATGGACTTCCCAATTTATATGTAAGAATCAAGACTCATTCATCATAGTGAAACAAAAATATTCCCAACAGTTTCACATTTCTCCCAAGCAATCAATCCTCATTTGTTTTCTGCAACTTACTAACACAACTAGCCATTACATAGAAGAAAGTGTTATGCTTACTGACACTTTTGGATGTTTATAAGCTTACAATGCTTATTTTTAACCTCTCCTGTCCAGCATCATGATGGTCTGGTTAGCTAATTGTGCAGAACAAATTCACTCTGCCAAGAGGAGCCTTGTGGATACCACAAGGCTCTCCTTGATTAATCAAATAATCAAATCAAATAAGCTTATAATGTTTGCAAAATAAAAAGGACCAACTTCAAACCTTACCAACCTTTAGCACCGCAGATGCACAAAGTCAATGTCTGCATAGCTAACAGTGGCATCAAAAGGTAGAGAAACGAGACGGAAGAACGAGGAATGCATCATTAGGCTTTATACGCTGCCTTTGCTACTAATTGCATGAAGTAAAATAAACTCAGAGGAGGAAAACTTAGTGCGTCATGTCACAATCCTTGGTGGTCAGTTTTTCTCTAAGTTGATGATACGGAAAATGAGCCACCTGCCATATTTCACTCAGTGTTTTATCTGCCAGAGTGCTGGGACTCAAATGCTCTGTGGTGTGAAAGAAAAACAATAAAAAGGCGTGGTTCCGTTTCTTAGATATGCCACATATTTTGCTTTTTGTTTGCATATATTTGTGACTTTTGATTTGCTTTGAAAGGCTTCTCACATGAAGCGCTAGATGCACTGCTGATAACATTTTGCAGTAATTACAGTAATATGTTACAGGGGTGACAGTGAAAATGAAGAAAAATCAATCAATTTGACTTATTTCTCATGACTATTATCATAGTTGAGATCTGTTTCTGTAATAGTGCTGCTTACCAGATGTTTCAAGACAATTTTAAATTGTTGTTGTTGACAACAAGATGTAAGATATAATGTGTTATGCAAAGAGTGAGTCTCTGTTCCAGTGGTTTCTCAGATATGAGGCTTGGCCTTTCATTGAGGGTACAGTGGATAGGAAGGTGGTGCCCTCTGTTACACAAAATGCAAATGTGAACTTTTCAAGGAGACTAACTTTGATCTCCAGGTCTTCTTGGTCACAAGAGAAGGAACAAAAGGGCCAAATTGCGTTTCTGTGTTTTGGACAAGGCCATCGTTTGTGGATTCAGTGGCTGGTTAAACAGAAAGCTGTGATGGCAGCAGTGCCAACTACTTTTGGTCAACAGCTGGATCTCCATTTGGTTGTAAAGCAAATGTGAACAGTTTTCAAAAGCTGAAAAAAGGACGGAGAGTTTGAAAAGGGATCAAATAGGGGGTTGGGGTTTTGCCTGAGGGTGGCAGTACATTTGGTTGTGGTTATACTGTAATTCAGTTACTGAAGAGGTCTGGACACAAACCTTGGGAAGGGCAAAAACAATAACTTGGATATTATAACTGGGCAAGAGTGTATTGTTTGCCACCTCAAAACAGATTAGAAACTTTGACGGAAAAAATCCCGTCCTCCTCAAAACAAAGCAAAAACATCTTAAGTGAGGGTAAAAACTTCTGTGCACACTTCATTTCCACTTTGCTGCTTATGTTCATTTTATTTATATCTTCTAACTGACATCTGTAATGTTGCCTCGAGGCTGAATGCGGATCCATTTAAGTCTTCTAAGGACTTGCATCTCTAAATGTGCGTTAAAACAGAGGTTTTTAAAGTTGCTGTACTGTAACCTCATAGTTAGCTCTTTGAAACTTTGTTTGCAACACTTTAGTACTTTTCTAGCTGCTTCCAAAAGTCTTTTGTTTGTAGGGAGTTTCTGTGCAGTCAGATGCGAAATTGCTTCGACACTGTCCACATCCAGGTGATTGCTCTCATTTTCCCATGCTGAGGTCATCATGAACATGATGTTTCTGCTGTCCTACATGGAAGAGAGGGGATGCTGAGAAGATGTCACTCTCAGATTCACAGTTGCAACTCAAATATTTCTTCTTCGCCCAACATTTTTCCATCTATCAGGAGTTGATAATAGCTTATTCCATCATGCGGTCCTCACATGTATTAGCAACGCACATCAGAAAGACTCATAAACAGCAGTTATGTAAGCTCTTCTCAGAAAAATCATTCATTTCAGTGGATTATTTCTGTCACAGAAGACAAAAAAATCAGCCTCACATTTTTTATATTCCCCATCGAGATTGCATTCACACTGCGGATAAATCAGATTTCTTTTAAAACCATGTTTTACTTTCCATCAGACGTGGGAAAATATGGAGCTAAATCAGATCACAGTGGTCTGGTTGATCAGATCTCAATCAGAACTTTGATCAAATTCCTCCATATCTTTCCTGTGAGCTATGTCTTCCCATCCAGAGCCATCCATTATCCCGCACCAGTGTAGGATTTGGCTGGTTTATCCATGGGGTCGAGCGCTGGGGCTTGTTTTGTAGTCCGCCTCCCATATTTGGTTTGCTTGGAACCGACTGAGACCTGCGATTGTGGGTGGACTGAGTCCGCTTCTAAAACCCAAATCAGAATTTGTTCACACTCACAGTAATCTTAAACGTAGCAGACACACAGATTCAAATCCAGAAGGCAATGTGAATGTGGCCTTAGGCAGTTCTGAAGGTAAAAGCAGGGTCCACTGTGTAAGTGGTGGAGAATGTACATCATGCAGAATCACACTATCAGTCCAGTTTCAATCCATTTTATTCATATAACCCTACAAAACACAAATTTAGAAAACCAATTCTGCAGTTTAAAAAGTTTTCAAAGACTTCAAAAAAGGGGGAAGATTTATAATCTAAGCTGTGGAAATAGCTGGTTATGCTAATCCTCCTGGATTCTTACAACGGAGACGGCTATTTGCAGACACTATGCAACCAAAGCAGACAAAACAGCAGTAGGACAATTTTTTCAGCAAAATTTTGTAAAAGCTGTATCTGCTGATATTTAGCTGGATGGAAACGGGTCATACAAGGAGTTTGTTCTTCGTGAGCAGTAGCACTTTCTGAATAGATCACATTGTAATGAAAAGGATTAATGGTTATTCATGATGTGAAGTGTGGATTGAAGGGATATAGTTGCGCTGACATCTAATATAAAGTCTCATGCAGTCTTCTTTCCTATCTTACAGTCTTATTTAACATTCTTTTTTTTTTATTGTTTTGTTGTGTTATTTTGCTGGATCTATTTGATGTCCTTTAATTTTTTATGTATTCTTGTTGATCAGTACTTTGGGCAGTATTTGCTGTAGTTTAAAGTGCTTTATAAATAAAGTTGAATTTGCTTGGCTAACTCTAACAAAACCTTATTTTTCTAATTAAAATGATAACACTTATGAAATAATTAAATGCTGAACCTTTCTGATTTATCCCATCTACCAGCTAACCAAAGTTCAGACAGAGCTGAGAGCTGAAGTCCAGTACAGCCAAGCGTTTTATTGTGTGTGTGTGGGTGGTGTAATTTGGCTCAACAAAGTGTGCTCAGAAATAATGGGCATCACATTGCCCATATATTAACCCTGACTTTTAGACTATGCACGCTCCCTCCATTGATGCAGCATCTAATGCTTCTTCGGCACACAAACTCTGACTGACTCTGACTGTAATGTATTATATTATAAATATCAGTAGAATGCTTATCACATAATTAGAAAAGCTCCAAGGGGATCAGTGAAGAGGAAGACATGGTAGCAACAATGCATGCAACACATCCCACGTCATAGGACCAGGGATATATTTCAGTAACTGTGAACACAAGCAGACTCCATACATGAGAAGGACGGTTTAAGATTGATCATAACATGATTGTGAATAATACAGATTAATTTTTAACAGAAAAGTCAAAAAGGAAAAAATGTTATCAGTACACTTTAATTTTAGAAGATTTACAGCGATAGCCATTGCTGAGCGCTGGCTGCACCAGGAACAATTGTCTTCTGTAGACCTGGATGGATATGACATGTTTTCTACACATAGAAAAAACAAAAAGACACTTGGAGTCCTATATAGACTGGTACAGGTACGCCCTGAACTGGTCACCAGTTCACCACAGGGCCAACTCAAAGAGACCACTAACCACTCACATTCACACTCACTCATAAGGACAATGTAAAGGTAACGTAACACGTCTGTCTTTGGACAATGGGAGGAAGCTGGAGTACCGGCAGAGAACCTACTCCTACATGAGTAGAACATGGAAACCAAACCTGAAAGGCAATCTTTCTCTTTTATAATGTAGGCTGTTTTACACTGTGCATCAGGGGGAAACAAGTATAAAAATGCCACTAGGCGCTCATCAAAACCATCCCCCACTGTGTTTACCTCTGATCTCGTATTGATGTCCTTGTTCGCATGAGCCCCTCGAATGTTGAAGCCAATATTGCAGCTTGCACATCAACTCGCACAGCCTAAGTGCCAAACATATGCTGGAGATGCCATGATACGTATGAAGGCATGTTGCCAGGAGCAAGTATATCCCAGTCCTAATAGAAACATTGCTAATTTGTACTGTATGAACTGATTTCACAACAAAAATTTTCCAAACACTACAAAATTCCCCCTTTTTTTAACTCAGCTGAGTGACTCCAGCTACAGTATGTTTCTCATATCACAGTTTATAACCATCACTGCGTTTGTAACACTCAGTACATACTGCTTCACTTGACGAGCCGTTTCAGCTTATTGGGCGCTGGTGCAAAATTTTTATTGATTTGCTTACTGAATTACTGTTCACTTCTGAATTGGCAGGACTCAAGATAATTATTACTGCATGCACAGTTTTTGGGTTAAAACACTGCTGCAATTTGTTTTCTTGGATCATCTATTACTGAGAGTATCCAAGTGGAAGCATTTTTGGTAATGATTTTGATTTTCTGCCCTTCTTAAGAACTGTCTTGCCTTTTAACCTCTCTTGTTCACACACTTGTTGCACCCTTTTCACACCCTCTTTAATAAATCAATAGGCCAACCCTGCTATCCCCACTGCACCTAACACTTGGAACAATTCCATTCCAGTTGTTCCTTCAAGTACATGGGAAAGACACAGATGTATTAGCCCTGCAGATGTTTGTTTTTCAGGAAGGTCATTCCAAGTAAGCTTGAGAATTTCCAAAATTCAAATTCTACAATAAATCCACTGGACATAGTTTGCTTTGCTTATTATCCACAAATTGTCTTCAGTTCTAACCAGTTTCCGCTCTTATATAGGTTGTTGAACAACCTTTCATTCATGGAAGATCATTAAGATCATGATGTCACAGAATCATCATGTGGATCCGTTGCCTTACTGAGCCTGTTTAGATGAAACCAAACTCTGATTAGCAGAGAATTCAAGTGCTCACGTTGCCATTATCGGACTATGAGGGATCGGAATGGAGGTGAATCAGTGCTTGTAAATCCATATATCTGATTTGTTTATTCCTTTTACGTGTCTAAAATCTGCTTCTCACGCTGAGATAATGCCAATAGGACTTTTAAAAAATTGCGTGTAATAAACTTGTTCTGGGCTCTCAAGGATAACCTGTTTAATACCAGATAAATGTTTCTTTCCGTTTCACATAAATGGCTTCCTTAACTCCTCTTAAAACTATCATTTCTCGGACTTCACTCCTGTTGACACACATGGTGGGAAATGGGGTGTCTCAGAATTGTAAGTCATATCAGCAGATGGCGTTGAAGCAATATGTTTCAAATTCATTTGGAGCTCTCATACATCTATTTCTTGTATTGACATAAAATATTACATCCTGTTTATTAGTTTTGGATGACATGCAAGAGGTGGTCCACCTGGCTCATTGTTAAACCGGTGTGTGTGTATGTGTGGGTGGTAATCAGTAAAACTGATAGGGGTCCCTAAAGCTTCTTCACACAGCCATAAATAATGAAACGATGTCAAGAAAAGTGACTTTTGAGGCTTTTACTGTGTTGAAAAAGAGCCGAATTTAAACATGCTAGGGTGCAGTACTGACTGTTAAAACTTTATAAACCACTGTCCTCCAGTTAGAGTCTGGTTTCAACCTTGAATTCAAACAACTGGTACAGTAGAAACCAACTTTTTCATTCAGCAACACTGTCATTTCTAAGCAGCAAACCATCAGCAGCACATGGGGTCATCTTGTAGCTGAAGCTAATAATGATGCTTCTATCACCGAGATTTCCAAACAGTCTTAGTGATGCAGACGACATAGGCTCGTGAAGAATCGGGGCCATGGTATCGTGAAACACCTGCTGCTGGGGTTTGCTTACGCAAGACACATGTAACAATGATACTATAAAAACACCAAAACAGATGCTTAGTCAAGCAGAAACAATGCCAGATTTGGGCCTTCAACCCAGTTATTCTCACCCACATAAAAAGTAGATTGCAGGCTTTGCCTTGCTTTCATCTGCTTAGCTGAAGTTTCTGCACAAATCCAACCAAGTTAAGAGTCACCTTTTATAAAGTAGTGCATACTGAATATACTTAACATATGGTACCTCTCTCATAATTTATTCACAACCCTGCGTTTCTCAGCTGAAGGATCAGAATGTGGTTTAGCTAGGTTTTCTTTTATGTGGATGTGTGAATACAAAAGAGAGAAAGAAAGGTTGATCTCAGTGAAGTAAGTGCCATTAAACAAAGGGGAAACCAAACTGAACTGGTAGCAAAGCAGATTTATTAGCTGTGGTTCATTGTCATCGATTGTCACAGCTGTGTAGTGAGCGACAGGTCAATAACAGTCATTGCACGCCGTCATGTTTACTGCCTTGTTTAACAATCCATCATCATCATCGGGACACAAGGCTTTATCAGACATTTATGGTGGAACAAAGGGGCATATGTAGAGTGTCACCTGCGTCTTCGCAAGTAATCATGACTGTGATGAAATGTGTGTTTGCATATCAGATGAACTATAGTAAATATGCTGATGAAAAGCAGGGGCGGGCAGAGTGACAATTTCTGTTTAATGGGATCATTTTAGCACTTCAACACTTACTGTCTGTTTGTAAGACAGGATGAATATTGATCAGACTCATTTGTAGATGACACACAACTCTTAGACCTTGCTCATTGGTATGCCATCAATATGCATCGCAACACCAGGCTCTATCATGGTCTTACACCAGCAGATTGGTAAATACAACAATTCTACCAATACTGAGAGTTAAAACATCAAAACTGCTTATTAAAAACAAAGAAAAACAGACTAGTGTTGTGCAGAATGATACAGGAATATCAATACCACCAATACCATCATTTTATGTCTAAGAATCAGTTGTAATGTTAGAATATTAAAGTGTTAGTTATTTGGAGTAAATATGTCGCATTCTGCTCAGCCACACCTCTCATCAGTTTAATTGCTTTCACCTGTTGCTCTCACCCATTAATCATCTCCAGATAAGTCAGGATGCAGCTTTGCACCACTCATTCTCTGCCAGATTGTCTTCACCATTCCTCAAAGCAGACTCTCCAGCACTTATTCCTGGACTGCTCTCCTGTTACCAACCTGACCTGCTTCTGAGCAGCGATGTCTGGTCTCACCCCCAAGCTGAATCCCGCAGCCATCATCTTAAACATTTTCCAGGAAGATTACTATCAGCCGTGAGTTTGAGGGTCTGTGCTCTCACTTCACTGTGTTTCCTGCCTGGCCTGTTGGTCCTGTGGTTGCTTGCTTGCTTGGCCTGGGACCAGGGTTCAAACCTGGGTGCTCACACTGCAACCATTTCTTGAAAACCTGTTAGATATAGTCTTTTTACCTGCTAGAATTCTTTATGGCGCTATTGGGTCCACTACATGCCTATTACAAAGTCTTTTTACAAATTGAAATATAGTGTCAAAGAAACTAGAACATCATAATCGTGTATGAATAATACCCAGCTACAGTAAATAGCTGTACGAGTTCATCTCGGCGTGATAAATTCAACAGGTACGGATGGTTGCAGAGGCTGGGCATTATTAAATATTTTGTAAAAAGTAATTGGAAGTATTTAAAAATGTGATAAATTCTTAATAGATAGGATTTATAGATATGAATCATTCTCATTTGTTAAACTTGCATATTAACTGAGTATTTTAATAGGTGTTTGAAAAACAGTTCTTGAAGAATTATGACTTTATTTCCATCAGTTTGAGCCACAAGGCATCTATAAAATGTAACTGGTTAATTTCCCGTTTATTGTAGCCTGCTTTGAAAGGGATTTCCTGAACACAAGTTTTTTTTACAACCTATCTGTATCCAACTGGTATCACTGGTACTGACCACAACATGCTGCAGAGACTGAACTAGCTTAGCTTGACGCTTTATTGGTTAAAATGCTTTGCCTTCCAGCAGTGAAAGGAAACTGGTGTCAGAGAGAGAAGCCATCCAGCTAAAACCTATGCCTCAGGTGTGTCTAGAAACGTGGTGAAGCAAAAGTTGGCCTGCAGCTTGAATGAAGTGTTGTTGTTGGCTCATCGGGAACTAAAAGAACACTGATGATTAGACTGTGCCAATGATTTCCCATATATTGCTTCACTTTCCATGTTTCAGATGTGCTTCCACATGAGCTCATGAGTTTAAGATCACTTAATGTGTATTCCTCCCAGAATGCTTCGTGTGGCTGGATAGCCTTAAGAACATTGTGACAGTACAAAGCTGTCAAGACAGTTTCTATTTTTCCAGGGAATCCTCTCCCAGTAAGTTAATTCTTTGATAGTTACATTTCAGATTTTTTTGGTATTGTTAGCATGTTAAGTATTAAAAAGTTAGGCCATGCATTAAAGAGGCTGAACTGGTTTAAAAAGACTGCAAAAGAAAAACCTGTTAAAAACTCAAGGACAAACAGAAAAAATAGGAGTTTACTGATGGGCACATCAAAGAAAGTAACATACGTAAGAAAAACCTAACTCGTAAGAAATGAAATAATTTAGTAATTGATATGCAAAACAAAAGAAAAAAAAAACCTGAATGGATGCACTAACTATGAAGCAACTGCAACAAGCATTAACTGTACATTAACTGTATGACCAAGCAGAACAACTATAGTGGGGGAATGAGTGGTGTGTAGGTGCATGGTCCAATCAGACTACAATTACCAAACACTTTACAACAACCATTTAAAAATAACCCAATAGTAGCAAAAGTAAATCTCTGAAAAAAACATAATCCAACACTATATCAGGCAATCACAGCTAATTGGATGAGCAGTGGAGTACACAACTACTCCCACGTAATGATTAGTCCACATTAAGAGGAACCTGCAAATCAGGAACCGGAGACTAAAGGTGGGTCCACATTAAGCCCATACCAATCAGGGGATGAAACATGACATTTTGCTTACACAGATGATTAAACAGGTGAATGTTTGCAGAATGTGTTGTTTTGCAGTTACAGAGTCAAAATTCACTGTGTACCAAAACCATTTATCTGATATCTAAAGCTTGGCTGAAATTAGGACAATATTCCCAAACAAAGGACCAAATCTGCCATAAAATGGGGAAAAAATAAAGAATGAAAATTTCATTTGAAATTCAAATGTCTACCTGAAAATATGCCTTGCTGGATAGAAAAACAATAACTCTACAGCTAACAGCTTTGAACAGTGCATAAAAACTTCTAAAGTAGGATGATGGGATTATTGTCTGGTGCACTCAGTGTTCTTCAGAGTATTACTACAGCATGGAAATGGGATACAACCTTTGTTCCCAACTCTGAAAATGTCTGTCAAGATGAGTAACTGCAAGACTTGTCTGGCTGAGCTTTTTGGAAAATCACCATGTTTGTGATCAATCAAACAGCCTGTAAATTTTCTTCTTCCCCTACTGTCTTAGTGACTATTTTATTGGAGCCGTTCTTTTTACTTCCTTTTAAGAGTTTTTCTCACTGCTTCTTCTGGCTCCCGAAGGTTACTGTCTTTCAGTCTCATAGTTCTTCTATTGGTATAGTGTGTAAAAATACAGGCATTCTAATGTTTTTGTGAACCACACAGTGGTTGTTGTTGTGAACATAAAGATGTCTTTATGTTGTCATGCTGAGCATCCTGGATTCTACCACAATAATGTCAAAAACAGGAGGACAGGCTGTGACTGCTGGTCTAACGTCAGTGGAGTGGTTGTGTCCGACATGGTACTGTAAGGCCAGAATGAAAGCATGGAAACTCTCCTGAGTAAGTGATGAATATAAACTTACTGTCCACTCTTTAAGTAAATACATTCAATTGCTTGTTAGAGCTGTGGAGGCGTTAAATACTAAAAAGGACATCAGTATTGCATCCTGCTTCTATTTGGAGGTTCCTCCAACAAGTTATCAGTCCAAAGTTGACTTGCCTTATGGCTTGCTCTGTCATTTTATTTTTATCTTCTACATTGTTTACTGATGAATCAGACATGGTGCGCTTTCAAACTGACCTGTTTACAAGCAGTCGCTGATGTGAGGTGATGCTGTTTAGCAAAGTGCGAAGGTAATGTGATGCTCCAGCCAGGAAAGAAAAAAAAAAATAGAAAAGTTTGTTATGCCTCAGGGTGCTACATGTTGACAATAACTCTGAGAACCTATATAATGAATGTCTGTACTACATAAACAGAAGCACAGAGCATAACAGTTTATGTAATATGCTTCAACACAAATGGTTTTCCAGCCAATTATATAACACCAACTCAATGTATATAGTCATGGAGATATGGACAAAATGACTTACTGAAGTTCAGACTAAGTTTCAAGTTGGGGGGGTGGGGGACCATTTTTATTGGGTCCAGACAGTGTTTCATAAATTGCTGATCTGCCGGGATTTTATACACAACCTTCTCTAGGATTTACAGAAAATGGTATGAAAAAGAGAAAATATCCAGTCAGCAGGAGTTTTTTAAAATTTTTTATAAGAAACTCAGTGTTATTCAAAGTATGCAAAACAGCATCTCAACGCGTCCAACCTTGCAGCAGATGGGTTACAGCAGCAAAGACTCCTCTATGAACATGAAAAGATGTGAAAATTCACACAGAATCACCAAAACAGAGTCTAAAAGAGTATTGTTGTTGACCATCTTCATCTCTTTATGAGCACAGTGTAGCATCTTCTGATGGATACTTCCAGCAAGATAATGCATCATGTCACAAAGCTAACATCATCTCCAACTGCTTTCGTCAACATGAATGAGTTCACTGTACTCCAATGGTCTCCACGGTGACCAGTACTACATCCTATAGAGCAGCTTTAAGATGTGGTGGAACAGGAGATTCTCATCATGGATGTACAGCAGATAAATCTGCAGCAACTGTTTGATGCTTTGTGTCAATATGTAGCAAAATGTATGAGGAACACTTTAAAAAAATATATCACAACAAGAATTAAGGCAGGTATAATTTTAAGTAAAAATAGCAGGACTAATTCTGACAGCTCTGAAGGGCAGCGTCAGTCTTTCGCCACTTTAAACCATTCATATGTCTGGTGTTTTATTCTCTACAGTAGTCGTTCCCAAACCGTTTGAGCCGCGAGCCAAAGACACACTGGTTTTCAGATTATATTGCTCTTGTAAACTGAGTAGCAAATTGTTATGTCATCCTGTAAATCTAAAGCTTAAACGCAATCAGGAACTTCGCAAATAGGGATAAAGTGCTTTTTGGTGAATTGTATAAGCAACTGTGACAACACATCCATGTGCCAAAATCAGCTCTTTTCATCTGAAATGGGGCCAAATTTGGATTTTTAAAGTAAAATTTCACTTATAATTGACTTTACATACTAAAAGTATGACAAATGGATCCACATAAAAACAATTAAAATACCTGTGTCATAGGGTGGCTTATTTTAGATTTATTTTTACGGCATGTTTTTAACTTTTGTATTTCTTTTAGAGACTTGCATGTTTTTAGTGTGATTTTTGGAAGAAACTTTTAGATGCCACCTGGTGATTATAAAGGAACTGCAGCTGTGGACCATTGTGCGACAGGCAGGGGAGGAGCTGTAATTTTCCTGGCAGGTATATTTGAAGGGTGGCAGAACCAGGTGGCAGGATCAGCAGGAAAGTGGCGGCAGCCGCCACAATGGAGGATGCAACAGCAGAGGTGCGATATGTGAGTATCGTCCTTCCTTTAAAGTTGATTTTGTAATTTCAAGGAGCCTTATTGGGACACACCACCGTTGCATTGAACCAACAAAAAAAAAAGAGAAGCTGCTGGAATATCGGGCTGCCTGGACGAGGAAACATCGTAGAGGAGCCGGTTTAGGCAACAAGGATACGGATTCCTGTAAGCTAAGTGACCCTACGCTGATTCTGACCACTTGGACCTGGAGTGCATTGGACATTGCATTGGATTCTTTTTACTCTTTTTTTTAAAATGCCTTTTATTAACTTAATTTTATATCCTTTTAACTATTTTTTTTGTGAAACCAATAAATTTTAGGTTTTAAACCAGTCTGCGCTTTGTGTGGTGTTGTAGCGCTGCTCTCCACTCAGTCCTAGGAAAAAAGAAACTTTATTTTAGAGAGGTGTGTTGGATCAGCCAGGTCAGTCCACCTCACACCTGATCAAAATCCTCCTCACATTCCCTGCACACCATCACCACGCTTCATTAGCTGAGTATCGCCATGGAAACATCCTGTTTGAACTGTTAGGAAACAATATGATGGGGAGCAGCGAGTTCCAGACCACAAAGGCTGGCATCGCAGAAACCTAGATCATATATAGGCTCTCATACATTTAATGAAAAGTGTAATTTATGCTCCCCCCTAAAAAAAAGTCTGATCCTGAAAATTCACACATTTCAACAATTTCTGTTTCCTAACAGCTACATAAAGTACAGCCTGCTTCTCCACACATACCCCAGTGTTCATGTTTGGAAACAGCTTAATTGAACCAATGAGGACCTCCAGTGGGAGTACGGAGTGGTTCTGGCGCTTAGTCAAGCTTAGAAGGGGCCAGTTAGGAAGTTTAGTACATCAGATGTGAACCATGCTGCTTCTTTGGTGGTTTTTCAAACCACAAAACTAGAGAAATGTTCCGCCCGGCTTGCGTATGACTCCTGATGCGAAAGATTCCTGACTAGAAGTTGAAAAATGTTCCTGGGAAGACAGACACCTGGATTAATTTACTCAACCTAGTGGCTTCGGATGAATTGTTTCATCAGCATCATTCATGCTTTACAACTACTGGCTGATTTAATCTTTTGTTTGGCTTCTAGCTGACAAACCACATCCAAAAATAATCATTGCAGTGTACATCATGAGCATTGCTTTGTAACTTCTTGCTTCTCATAGTTCATCTACTGGAACAGTTGTTAGTGCTGCTTTCTGTTGTGAGATTGATTCCAGGCTTTCCACATGTCAAAGTGTCCTTGAGCAAGACACTGAAATTACCCCCCGACGTGCCTATTGGGGCGTGAGTTTGAACTGTGTGTGTGAATGGGTGAATGTGTACTACGCATGGATAGTCCTTTTTGTTGGGGGGGGGGGCTGGAAGAAAATTGGAAATGTGGACTTGTCAGATCATAGCACACTTCCTAATTTGCATCAACATGTGTTTATCTGAGATAAATAAGCTCGCAGTGTTTTTGGATATTGTTGACTTTCTCCTCCTGTAGATATAACAACAAGCTGTGTTAACTGACAATGGTTTGAAGTGTTCCCGAGTCCACGTGGTGGTATCCTTTACAATGATGTTGGATTTGAATGCAGTGCTGCCTGGGGGATCAAACATTACAAGCATTCAGTGTTGGTTTATGGTTTTACCTCTACGTGCAATCTTCCTGGATCTGAAAAAGCTTTTAACACTATAAACCAATAAATTCTACTGTGCGGGTTGATACACTTTGATATCTAAAAACAAGCATTTGAAAGGTTTAAATGTTATTTATAGACAGGCAAAAGAGGCAGCAATGTTGGTGGTCAATCCTTATTTTCCCTGTTTACCATTAATTTAAAAAAACTTATGAAACTTCTCAACACATACTTACACAAACATGCAGATGATGCAGTCATTTATATTTCTGCTAATAATATCCATTGACCTATGTAGACATAAATGTATAATAAAAGAGCTTGCTTACACATTCCTGTCCCCTTCTCAACTGTCTGCACATATTGTTGGAAACATCAGTTAGAAGTAACCTATATCAATGTACTCTTTAAAGAGGTGTAGCATGATGCTGCTACTATTTTTTTTTTTTTTTTTTTTTTTTTTTTTTCTTTCCTTCAATAACATGACCGGACAGAAAAAGACCAAGAAGACAGAGAAAGGGATAGAGAAAACAAACACAAAAAGAAGAGATAGAAACACACCACAAAAGAGAACTGCAATCCAACCACCCATACTATACCATTCGCCACACATGTACAGAAACTAAGGAATCGAGAAGTGTCAGGAGCTCCACAGATGATTAGGTTAGATAAATAGAAGCAAAGATATATACAAATGCATACTGCTACTGATTTTAAATGCTTCTGAGTAACTGAGTAATCCAACACTATCATTCACGACTGATGTGAAAAAAGTAGCAAGGACTTTTTATTTTCCACCTTAAAAACTTCAAACATTTTACAAATAACTCAAATGAGAATTCTGCCAAAAGGTCTCTTTACTCTCTACATGATCTTCTCTTACATTGAGTTCTGTCTGACAAGCCACAACCCCCAGACCTACAAGACTGTACAACAAAACAGGGAAGGAATTAAAAACCTCTTTCTTTTCATTATTGCTACATAGTGACAAAGACGAGTTCCTAAACTTGGCCTTACAATAATTAAAACCGATATTTTTAATATGTAAGCTGCTTCACAGGTTGCACTTTTCCCGAGGACGGAACTCATGAAACACAAAATTCCTTTCAACGTCCTAGAAAAACACTACGCAAGCCTTGGCTAGAGAAGATGTTCCTTGTGGAAACGGCTCACTGACACTAGCGATAAATTGTCTTGCGTACAGTTGTTTTAAACCTCTGTTGAAAGTCTGAGGTGGAATCGAGAGTTCTCATTTATTACCACAGAAACAATGTTTAGATGCTCTGAAGATTAATGGGTGTATGTATTTGTGTGTATATTGTAATATATGTATAATATCAAGTCAAAATAGACACAATACGAGCCAATCTACTTTATTAATATAACACATTTCAAAACACACAGTGTTTTGACCCACCACGACCCCATTCCAGAATAGGCGGTAGATAATGGATGGATTTTGATAGTTTGCCTTTTTAGATCCCCAATAGGACAATCAGGCTCAAATTGCACCATTTTGGGATTTATAGTTTATTCACCAGGAAATATCACATGTTAGGCTATATCGCTGGAAATATTTGTCTCATTGACCTTGAATCAAGTGCAAATAAAAAGTCATGACCTCAGGATGCATCCTGTCATACTGGGCTGGTTCAAAGTTTCAACACAAGGTGGAGCTTTGTGACTAAACATGTGCAGCTTTATATTATTTTATTATGTCTATTCACGGATTGGGGAACAGGAGCATTGGGAGCGTTCGGGGATATACTTCTAGCTGTTGCTTTACACCTTGTTAGCCTTGTTCAAACGAGAACTTTTCTGCATTCTTGCCTCCTTTCTTTCCTATCTGATATCTTCATTTGTTTGTGTCTTATTGCAGCTTTGTACATGAAAAATGAGGAAAGAGGGTGCAACACAGTACGTTGCTCAGCTATAAGTGAAGTCATACAATTTTTTTTTTTAAATCTAAGCCACTTTAAAATCAATGGAAAGTTGGACTCTTTATGAGACAAAGGAAAATAATGTTTTCCCTCCCTGTTCTCTTCTTCTGCGTTAGTTATCACTGTATGTTGCAGCGTCCCATCAGGAGGAAAAAACATTGTGAACCACCCACCATCTTTGTGCTTCACACATATGTTTCGCGTCTTTCTTCCCCAGCTATTCTCATACATGTACTGTAAGTAAAAGCCCCCTATGGTGCATTCAATTTCCAATTCATCATGCTTCATTCAAAAAACACCCAGGACACAGTCCACCAAACGCTGTAGCTGAGCTATGAAGGGCTAGTGTGTAGTTGTGTGTAAGTGCCAAGAAAAGAAAGTAGAGAAGAGAGCGAAAGATAAAGAAATGTGATTGATCGCATGAATATTACAAAGAATTTCTGCAATACAAGCCTCTGTGGTTTTGATCTGTTCCACGTTGGAAGTGAGTCCTCTGTGCCTCCTTGACTACAGAGACATGTTTGCTTTTTGTTGCATCGATGAGAGAGTGACGTGATGATAAGAGACAGAAAGAGAAACGGAGAGTTTGACTGACACAGATGGAGGCGCACACTATGCAAACATATTGTGGAGCAACGTTCCTTTTATTGTTGCAGTGTACAGATTTTCAATCAGTTGTAGGATTTTCAAAGGACACAAAAACCACCATGTGTTTGAGTGACACTGGTTCTGTCGCCGCGTGTGTGCCGGCTGGAACATGCAATTACAGAGCTTTATGTGTCTGTCAGGAAAAGTTTGCACTATGCAAGTCTGAAATCGTCAGCATAATTCTGGTCCGAAGAGTCAAAGCAAAGTGTGTGGAGTTGGCTGTGAGATAGAAAAACTCTCGCATTGTCTGATAATAACAGCAGTTGTAGTAAATTATGAGTACTCTGACACCAGCACCATGACAGTATTCAGTATCAAACTGAAGCTGCCGTCCTTATTTGTGCAGCTTATAGAGCTCTTGCTGAAAATGTAGAGTGAGCTAAATAATAACTAACTGTTCCAGTTTTCATTGCCACTGACAGTTTCTGTGTATTAGTTTATTCGTTTTAAAGAATGTGTCCCTTCTGCCAGAGGAGTGGATCCAGCTTTCTCCTCTCCAGTGCTCTCCTGCAGAGGGTGCCGTGGTTCTGCTCATTTTCCTCTGGGTTGGCCTTTGTCTTTTTCACCAACATTACCAAGGCTCAGTGAGAAACCTATGAACTGCTGTGGCACTAATGATGCAATGTAGTCCTGTTGCATGAAAGCGTATAAACTATGTAGAGATATAGCTTTTTTTTACATACACCTTAAGTCTAATACCTGAACGGACTTTCTTCAACAAATGAAAAAACAACTTGTGGTCCCATGAAAATGCTGCATAATCATCCCACCCAGCACTAAGTGGGATTCAACACTGTGTGAAGAGTTATTATTTGATTTGCATATCACTTAGAAAGCTCTTAATATTTATGCACAACTTGACCCTTAATGACCCAATCCATGAACAAGTGGTTAAAAAAGTCCAACTTTTTTGGAAATGGGGTCTTTATTTACAAAATATATACATAAATATATACATCAAAAGTATTTTTAGGGTTATTTACCATTTATTACCATGTGATATGTTAAAAATCTAAATGTGTAATCTTCTGCTTTCTGGTGTCCTTTGTGGACAGAATTATACCATAAAGTAATGCAAAATGGCGGATGAAATAAATGTATTATATATATACATTTGTAACACCAGGCTCTTTTGGGTTAAGTCTATAAATCATCACAAAACGTTTGGAGTGACATTTTAAGTCCTTCATTTACTTTAGTTAATTTATCAGTGAAATTTTAAATATGATGGGGGAACTACACTCACTGGTCACTTTATTGGGTATGTTTGTTTAATTCCTTGTTAACACAAATAGGGAATCAGCCAATCACATGGCAGCGACTCAATGAATTTGAACAGAGTTGCTCTGTGATGGTGGTCGACGCTGTTAACATCTCACTCATTAGCAGCAGAAGGAAGAAGCACCGAAGTATCGTTTAATGCATCCTAAGATAAAATTCTGATCCACACAGAACAATCATTAGTTCCTGATGGAAATGGAATGCTTTTGTGTCACAAACTACTATCACTACCTTGGAGTCGATACTTGGTGATTTGATACTTCTTGAGTATTGATAGACTGTTCTTCTGCTACAAAGCATGCCATTTATTTTCACTAAAACTAAAATCTGACACAGCAAGTGGATTAAAAACTCTCCCTCACTTCATTACACGCTTTCCACTCAAATAACTTACCTGCAGACTTTTATCTTTTCCTCCTTAAAATTAGGACCCTGTCAAATTTAAATGACACTCCTGTTTCTTACTGTTTACCAGAAACTGAGTGGTACAATGATTGTGCCTCCTGGAGCTAAATCACACATATCACTTTTACCCATCTTACAGTTGATAAAAATAACTCATTAAAGTGTTAAACTCATAATTATTTAGTTTTGGACGAAAGATAAATGGTACCGGATGGAACGTGATCAACAGAAGGATGAACACAGAGTTGTTTTGGACACAGTCGCCTCACAAATGTAGAAACACTTTCGATTTGGACTTATTTTAAGTAAGAACTCCAAAGCTCTTACAAGCAGAATGGTTGCTGGAAAAAAAAAATATAAAAAGGTTAAAAAATTGGATATCCTGTTCCAAGTCGCTTATAAATAGCCCTTAATCGTCACCAACCATGGTGAAATAATTGAATAACATCTCCCATTGAGCCAAATTGAGATCAAATCTGGATGTTTATGGTCCAATTAAATATTTATTTGGTGTATTTTCCAACTAAAGCACTCGGTGAGCTGGCTTTAGTTTTAGTCAATGCTGGAACCACCATGAAGGTGAGGAGTATTTCTACATTTCTGTCTGCAAGATAGTGACAAAAAACTGCGTTCATCAAAGAAAACTTTAGCTTTAAGGCGACTTTGATACCAGATTTGAACACCATATCAAGCTTTAACCCCCTCCCCCCGAAATATCTGATTACATTTACTTTGATTACATTTACTACTGTAAAGAAAATAATCCTCTCCGTATATCAGAGATGAGTTGGATCAAGGTGGGATTCATTGTTTTAAATCGTTTTTTGCATTTAAACTTTACAAATTGCTTTATGTCACATTCAGTTTTGTATGTAAAGTGTTTACAAAGTCTATGCTATGTCATGCTGCTTCATTGTCTTATAAAACACTTTCAAAAAATCAGATTTTTTAAAGTAATTGATTTTTTTAAAGTCCTATCTGACTGATTTTAACCTTGTGATAAATGAATGACCTCATACCTGATACTATTAAAGACTTTATCAGAAACAGTTGAAATAACTATCATCACATTATGTTTAATATCTTGTTAATGCTAGTGTTGGTAATTAAGAGGCTTGGTATGAACGATGGGAAATATTTACAGTACAACGGAAATATGTTATATAATGATATATTACGTCTACTATGCATTAATCACCACTTATCACATTTTTATACATGTGATAATACCTACATTAGTGCTTATTTCTCTGCATTATCTGCAAAACAGTAACACCATTTCAGCCCAGAGAACCACGCTTTGCTATACTTGAAATTATATTACACTACAAATAACCAGCCAGAAGGCAAATTGAATGATAAGATAAATGTTCACATGTGGAATTTGAGCTTTTTTTCTGTATCATTTTACTGCATTCATATTTAAGGAAATCAATAGCTGGTGCAGCCCTGGAGGCACAAATGAAGGATAGATGAGGTTGGATGCAGGCAGATTTCTGTAATTGTTGGTTTTAAAGGGGAAAATGCCAACATATTTTATATTTCTCTCTGATTACACTTCACAATAACATCTGATTTTGAATTGGGTTCCCACTAACACATGGAATATAATAGTGCCTGGTATATAGTTTTATAGTCCCACACTGTGCTGCTCCAACACAGTGCAAGTCAAGGTCATCATGAAACAGGTACTCTCCTCCTGGAGTCACAAATACTTGTCAGGAAATAACAACTAGAGATGTTGAGGACTGCTGTGCATAAAAAATGACGACATGTTGAAGTTATTGTCCATTCAGCAATCAGCTTTACTGAACCTCTACAGCACAAAGAGCATGCATCCTCAGCACCACAGAGCTACTGAATGAGACATAAAGCATTTATAGGTGGGGGGGGGACTGCATTAAGCGAACAAAAGAAAACACCATAAACTGAAGTGATGTCATTTTAAAGCTCAAAGTCATTCTTGTGTTTTTATTAAAAGCAATTGTGAAGAAATAATAAAAAAAAAAACTAAATTACAGGGGAACAAAAAATGTTGGTTGTGTTATTTTTGTTCCAGTTGTATAAACCAGTGGTGGTGGGGGGGTCACACTGCTCTGAAAAAGTACTCACACATGCACAGCCAAGCACACACAATTTTCTACTAATGCATATCCATTTGTCTGTGTAAACACAAGGTGAGCAGTGCAACTGGAACTAAAAGTGCTTTGTTGTGCAGAGGGACTCGGTATCCTCCCTGCAGGACATCCATATTTCCCCTTAAGGTCCCCAACTGAATTACTCTCTCATTCTATTTCTATGCCTTTTTCCAGTATGTTCTTTTTGTTCCCCTGGGGAGTTCATAACCAAACAAAGTGCTCTGTGGCCCGCTGTGTATCTGTGGCAGAACCATACAAAGAGCAATGTGCAGTATTTCAACCCAAACTGTATTGCAGGTCATATAGTAATGTTTGTGTTAATGATTACAGACCTATTCTGCAGTCATGTTGAGGTGTGTGTGAAGGATGTTCCGGTGAGTCGAAGGACAAAGCTGATTCACATAGATCTATAACTGCTTGAAACGTTACTTTATCGCTCCCATTTTGGCAATCTCTCTAAAGTTTTGAAATCATTTTAAACCTTAAAACTTGGCTAGATGGATACTAATGCTGAGTGTTACTATGGGGTGAGTTGTGATTGATAGCTTAGCTTGATGTGCTCTATTGATGCTTTCCAGGTCCTTATATCCCATCCAGGGGATTTATAATGCATCTGCAAAGTAGTCTTTATATGGAGACTCTTTTTACTATATACTATATACTATACTTTATTATGACTTTATGAAATTATTATTAAACTATATCCTATCAAACTCTAGAAGAATTAAATAAACAGATAGCGATATCCAATCAGGAGCAGACAAAGATCAACAAAAAGCAAAAAGTAATATGGATATCTGCAAAGAAACAAATTCATGAAGCTTCATGGCTGAAATAAAGAGAAGACGACTTTTTTTTATGCATGCTGCTGCCAAAAACTCGCAAAGCTGGAGTCAGTCCTGTGTGGATAGTGGGTTCATTGTAGCATAAATAACTGAAACAAGCAAAAAACACCTGGAGGAAAAAGTAAAAATATGTAAATAGTTTCTGTTGACAATATTTTTACTGCTGAAAACTAGAGAATAACATGCAGGTAAGAAAAGGCTTGGTCAAGCATTTTTTGTATTTGTTTAGCTTTTTTTGCTTGGCCTGTATGCATGTATATATATA
>JBAMHX010000014.1:23868954-23893768 GCA_037177515.1 Pseudomugil tenellus
AGGCGGCTGAAATGAGTTTCCTCCGCAGGGTGGCTGGGCTCTCCCTTAGAGATAGGGTGAGAAGCTCGGTCATCCGGAAGGGACTCAGAGTAGAGCCGCTGCTCTTCCACATCGAGAGGAGCCAGATGAGTTGGTTTGGGCATCTAGTTAGGATGCCTCCTGGACGCCTCCCTGGTGAGGTGTTCTGGGCACGTCCCATCGGGAAGAGGCCCCGAGGGAGACCCAGGACACGCAGATGTGGGCTTCCCTCCTTAGGATGCTGCCCCCGCGACCCGACCCCGGATAAGCGGAGGAAGACGGTACGGTACTGATTTTGTCCAAAGATCCAGTTGTTAATTGATTAGAAATAATGACGAGAACAGTTCTGTAATATTTAAAAGATTTAATCTTAGCACTGCGTTACACATAGAACTGTATATGCAGAGAGAGCTATGGACCGTTTGTTTTGTTCAGCCAACAGAAATGTGTTTCTCATGGCTCATGAAGACAAAAGAAGAAAGCTCTGCAACAGTCTAGACATTTTGTTAAAACTGAAAGACTGCCCTGCTGGACCAGAGCATCTGGCTCCTCCTTGGTTTGTACGCTATCATGGTAGAGGTTATAAAGAGTTGTGATTGATGGAAAGCTTCATGTGTCACATGCCTCCTCAAAGCAATCAACTTATGTTAAAATACTAACCATAACAAATATCATGATGTTAAATAAAGCCAATATATTCTTCACAGGCAGGGTCCTTACTACGCCGAGTTTACTGCTTCTCTGTATTTACCAACTACTTGTCATGTTCAAATGATTAAGCATAAAATGCTCTCAGGTGAGCATTTGAAAGGCTACACAAGCTTGATCTAAACCTTGAAGACACATTTTTTTCTCAGTAAGCGTTAATGAAGAAACTTTGTGCCCTGTCTGCCAGGACTTTACAGTGGAGATCTTTGTGAAAAAATAACTCTGATTCATTATCAGTTATCATTAGTCTTGATGGATGTTGGTAGGCCTTAGGCAAGGCCTGGAAAGGAAGCCTAAATTAAGATGTCTTCAGGAAAACTTGGTATTTTGAAGCACTGTGCGGTTAAACAGAACCATCACATAAAAGATATACCTAAGTGGTCACAAATTTTAAGTCGGTCAAGTAGATGAAAATAAGTATAATATTTGCATACAGAGTTTCAGAGTTGATTATACCTACCTCTGCAATGCACATTTAGTTGTGTGCTCAAATTTTTATCACAAAAAGTAGAGATATAACCTGCTCATCTTTTTTCTGATGTAATCCTCCTGCTTTATTCATGCCTGGTGAAGAATGGTTCAGACCCTACTTATGTAACCTGTGACTCATACCTGTTCTAAGAGTCCGACTAAATAGACAGAAAAATGGACATTTACCACAAATTATGCTCCCTATGAATTGAATCAGCTGCAAATCTGGTGTAAATTGTGAATATTCAGACTCTTGTTGAGACACTCTGTAGCACTTCCCAAATCTCACATCAGATAAGTTAACGAAAAAATGAATTCCATTTCTACCCACATGTTCAAGTTGGTTCCCCTGTTTTGTGTTACTAGAAGCAAAAAGTTGCAAGAATGCCTGATTACACAATCTGACATGTCCCACTTTTGTCTGTTGGGGCTGAACTCCTAATCCCACCATAAAGAGTGAAGCTTGACATCCCTGGATTCTCAAAAGAATCATTAAAGCCACAGTCCAAGAAGAAAAAAACACAAACTGGATGTCTACAATGTCATTTTTATAGCGAAAGGATGGTATCAGACTTCATACGAAGCACCTATTGGCCCGCACTCAGGTCATCGTGTAATAGTATAACTTTCTGTGGGAACTTAACAGAGATCAGGGTTTACTGCACTATATCCCATTAATTCATCCCACAGGGATAACATGCAAACACCACACAGAAATGTCAGTGTTCAAGCTGAAGCTGATGTCTGGGTTTCCCTCCTTAGGCTGTTTCCCCCCAATCCAACCCCGGATAAGTGGAAGAAGTCAGTACAATACAGTGCGTTTGGGTTTACCTACTGGTCCATTAGTTCCTGATTAGTTCCTTCATAACTAAGCAATTTTTGTCCACCAGTAGTTCCCGATTAGTTCCTTACTATGAAAATTTGGTGTACCAATAGTCCCTAATTAGTAACTCCTTAGTACCTTCTCAGTAACTACGCAAATTTTGCGTGCCATATTATAAAGTGTTACCTGTAAATTTTCAGCCAGACTTTCGAACATATTCTGGAAAAAGGCTGTGTGTCAGTGTTCATATGGAGAGTTCTACACAAGCACAGGTGATCAAGCAAGTCAATGCCCTACAGTGTTTCTTCATCACTTTGCTGCTCTATGTAATGTAAAAGCACCATATGTGTTTGTATGCATGAAAATCCACCACCTGTCCATTCCTTCCCAAGGATCCTATAATCACAAAAGTTTGCTGAAATTCTGCCCATCGTTTGTTTTAATCCAGCTTTGTAAATGCTAAATATATTTAACTAGTGGGAAACTACACATTATGCCAAACAATAAACAAAGAGGAAACCAGCCAACAACAAACTGAGTAAACTACTTTGCTTCTTTTATTGTAATTAATATGATTGATCTGCCACATTAGTCCCAAGGATGTATTTAAAAAAATAACTGGACAAAAAATGGAAATGTGATCCTTTTCAAATGCAGCAGTTCACTCTAAAAGAACCACAGACAATCTAAATTGTATTTTGAATGGATAAACTATGCAAATGTACTAGGTAAAAGGTGTTCATTTATTACATTTAGCTGCAACTTCACATTTAATATGATATGACCTCCTTCAAGTTGAAATATTTTCTGATTTTAATTTGGATAGAAACCTTCTTGTTTGGGTTGTAAAAGATGTTCATGTATGCAGTACACAACAAGAGACTAAATCAAAGTGATTCATACTTAATGAAACAAAAAAGGCTCGATTGTGGGAAGATGATATTTTATTCTGATAAATGTTCAGTTCTGGATAACAGAATGTTTAAAACAAGAAAAGTTTTTCATAAGTAGACTTGTGCTTTTATTTTATGTTTTGTTTTTTAAGTTATTTTGAGGAAATAATTATTCCTACCTACCTTTCGGAAAAGCTGAAGTGGAAGAAAGGCTTTTGAATATGCTGCTCCCTCATCTTAGAATCAGCTGTAAATCCCCTGAATTATTATGGAGCTGCTCTCAATGAATGAATAAAATGATATTTTAATGACTTGTTGGCAGGCACAGCTGCCTGCATATGTTCTGATTATGATTATTGTTATGACTCGTAAAGTCCCTGTTTTGACCTGACACCTGTAATGAGTGTTACAGCTGAATATTCAGATTTTTTAAAAAATCATATTTTTCCAAATGAGTAATTTTTTATATTTTATGAACATAAATATTCTTGTTTTGTTTGCATCTCAGCATGGGTTGTCTGTTCAATGCTAACTGAGTGGCTAGCTATTCTTACATCTGCAAAGGAGGTTATGTTATCGCTAGTGTTTATTTGCTTGTCATGCTGTCTACTCAAAAGTTATAGACAGATTATCATTAAATATTCAGGGTCCAAAGCGGGAAAATGAAAAAGTGATTACATTTTGGTAGGTGATCCGGATCACCGTCTGGATCCAGGAAGTTATTGAGATAGACACTCGTGTCATGGCAGCTGACGCCTCCTACAGGCCACTTCTGTCTGATGTTTTTCACTCTGACAAAGATCATGTGTGACTGAGTAATATTTTAGGATGCGAGTCACAATATGAGGGGAACAGTGAGTTTGCATAGTGCTTTTCTTGTTTAAGTTGCATTTTAACATAAACCCTATTAAAATCATCCACATTTGTTTTTCTAAGACTCTGCCTGAAAATGAGATATTCACAATGAAATTAGTATTTTTCTCCAACTACAAAAATCTATTTGAATACTTAGTATACTTAGAGACTTAGTTAAGGAAATACTTGTAAGATTTGCTAAGATGTGTAAATGTCTGTAAATGTAGAACTGGTGAAGAATAAATGAAGATGGCACAAATCACAATTAAAATAAGTTCAAGGCTTGCTTTAAAAATCTTTAAGATGAATATGAATATCATTGAATGATGCAGCTGTGTTTCAGGCTGCAATAATATAAACCAATTTATGGAGGTTAGTTTTTATGATGCCTCACACTATAGACGTTTTAACTTTTAGAACTATTTAATTAACAACAGACAGATCAGTGAACAAAAATACAGAAGCATGAGTTATTGGGGTATCTAATGTTATAGAATAATGCAAAACTGTATAATATCATCAACAATTAGTTACAAGATTAAAAGTTACAAGGGGGGGGGGGGGGGGGGTAACATCTCTCTCCCAACTTTGCCTTTCAGCTGACAGCTTTCTTCACAAACCTCCAGTGTTTCCCTGAGGCGGGCTGTTGTCCCAGCAGGCTTCAAACCATCATCATCATCCTCAGGACTCAGAAGTCTGCCCCTTGTGTCACTTACCTTAGTTATGATGAAGTGCTTGGAATGATTTGTTATGGGCCACATCAAAGTGAACCTTTCCTGCTTGTAGAAGTTCCTTCCTTTCCTGCTTTCAGCAACTATAGCAACTCATACCAGGAGGTTATATTACACATGGTTGTCCTCTTTTGTTCATAATTATATATCTTACTTGATGTAGTTAGATATTTAAAATGTTTAAAACTGACATTTCCTAGAATCCTAAAGTTGTTGATGCTTGAGCTGTTACGCAATATGATCAGAAACACATAGTTGGAACTGAGTTTTGAATAAGTGGCAAGAACAGATTTTAACAGACTACACAGCAATGTGGTTAAAACACATTTTACATACAACTATGCTATACTGGGTTCCAAATCACTGCATGTAAGATTTGTCATCATGAAACATTTGGGTAATAGTTTGTCTGTGGAAGATTTAACTTGTGTTTTTTCTCCTGTCTGCTTGGATCACTGATAATAATCTCAGAAAAGCTTGATGATTAGTAGCGATGAACAGATCATACTCAGGCATGAAGCACAGTGTTAAAGTTTGTAAGAAAAAAGCCACTGACACATGACCGATAATGTTCAAAGATTTGGACGTCATCAGCAGCATGGCCTCATACTGCTTCAGTGTGTTTCATTGGCTCAGAATGTGTAGATACAGGCAGCAACAGCATGACATCTTTGACAGCTCTGTTTCTATGCTATACAAGCTATTATACGCATCGCTGTTCTCAAGAAATTTTGGATTGTAAGGAAATAGAGATTTGTAGAGCGAGTTTGGAAACTTTTGGTTATGTGATAGTAAGTACAAGCAGTAAATGAAATTCAGACGTTTGGGATCATATCAGATCTTATATAACCAAACATTTATATATAAGAGGTAGAACACCATGGTCTGGGTAAATACTCTATCCTGATTGGCTGTAGGGTCTCCGTTAAAAAGTGTTATAAGACACCTATAAAAAAGCTTCCGGTCAGATAGCCTCATTGTTCTAAATTATTGCGCTGGGTGACACTTTAGTTGGTAACCGTGGCAACAGGAAGTCAGAATATATGTTAACATAAGTTATATTATTTGTAGCCAGAGCTGGTTACCTCTTGTACACTCAACCACTTCTTGTGAAAATCAACATTAAAGTATTCATAACTGATTTAGTATTTATTTATCTTAAAGTGACCACTGCATGAGCGGGATAATGTCCATTGAGGTGTCCATTATCAGAAATTAATGGCCTTTGTGGAAACAACTGTCCTCCACCCGTGTTGTTTATTTCTGATTTCTAGACATCTTGTCAGGCATCGTCCATTAGGGCTACTTATGCCCTACGTTATATGTTTTAGTTATTGAATTATATATCAAATTTGTAAAGGGGTCTCAAAATGACCATTATTTGTAGATGTAGCAATAACACACATTTTTATAAAATAGGTTTTACTCAAAGGTTTGGTTATCAGTAGTGTCAGATATGTCCTATTAGCTTTTGTAAGTAGAGTGAAATATTTTTTTAATGGGAAAAAACAAACAGGAACTATATAAAGGTGGCACATCAAAAATAAAACACAAACAAACAAACAAAAGCATGAACTCCACAACCAGATGATTTTTGTAACATTGCTTCGATGATGGTGTTGGGGATGGAAATGTTCTGAATCCCGAGCAAGTTACAAATAAACCGGATGTTATAAAAGTCAAACAATTCATCATTCAATCAGCTTGGAAAAGCCGAGGAGGTGCCACATAAAATGAGGATTTTTTACAATCAAATACATGAATAAATAAATCATATTCTCTGTCATTCACATTGATTATTTAGAAGAAATTAATAATAGTTTTTTCTCGAGTCAGAACAAGGAGCCAGAGTTGTCTGTTTCCCAACAAGCAGTTTTATTATCATTAAAACAACTGTTTTCTGTCTAAAGATATGAAAAACAACTTTTGAGATATTGTGAAATTGGTGCTCAGTGGTCATATAAATGTTACTTTCTCTGAACTCTCACCTTGAACAAAGGCTGTAGATCTGCAGGGTTTTAACAGACTATGACATTATTCCCCCCAATGCTATGAGATTTCACATATTAAGGGGCATGTATAGACATAAAAACAAACGGCAGGCTGCCACCATGATGACCTTTTCGTATGGTGGAGATCTTTTCTGAAGTGTTTGCTGCAGGCTGTTGTTGTTGGTACTGTGGTATGACTGTTAATTCCTGACCACAAGCACAAAACATTTCATAGTAGCTGGTGGTAATGTGCTATTTCAGGCACTGAGCCGCAGTACATTTATGTTTGTCAAAGCAGATTTACAAGAGACGTAGTTTTGTTCATTAACTATACAGACTGTTCATAACTATACAGACGAGAACTAAGATTAAAGGAAAAAAATCTAAATTTAGCACATGTTGCTATTCATATGACTTATATTACTTATAGACAAATTAGTGACAGATGGAAAATGTTTCTATTTACAGGGGTAGAAAATAATAAAAGTCTAGTTTAAGGATTTGCTTTAACAACATGTGGTTTATGCCTCACTAAAACAGACAGACTGTCCAAATTAGGCTTTTATTGAACAATTTCTTACCTTTTAATCAAACAAATCATTTACTGACTGTATTTTACAGGGAATGGTTGGTTTAGATTTTGCACAATATTTACAATTTATCACCATGTGATATGTCTGCTTCCTGGAACGTATTAGGCTATCTATTATAAGCTTTTACCAAAACAGTGATGCAAAATGTCAAGTGTAGAAGACTGGTTTCTTCCCACAACAAACAAGCCGCGTCACCCTGCTCCACAAAAAGTGCATCACTTCCTTTAAATCATCTCCTTCAGGGAATGATTGCAGGGTTATGCTTTCAGAAAAACAGCATGACCACAAACTGAATGTATATAATGTGATTAGAGTGTGTTGTAACACCAGATGTTACTGCTTGTGATGTCATGTGTTTGATGGCTATTGTTGTTTTTAACCACGTTATGTGGAATTAAAAGCCCAAATCAGGAGAAGTTGGCAAAGAATTGGAAATGCAGCACTCATTGAATACATAGATTTGTCAAAAACAAAGGCACAAGTGAATGAATGATGTGATTAATGTCAATTCAGTAATAGCATTACAAATATTATGAATTAGTATTGTAAAAAATATTTATGGATACTAATCAATGCTAAGATTTTATATCTAGTTAGAAATTAATTAACACATTTAATATTTAAATTCCACTTTTGCATCTGCTGGTTCATGGACAGAACCAGACCATTTTCTAGAAACTAGAGGCACTCAGAGAGCATAGACGTCTGCCAATGGTTGGCCACCTGAGAAAACCCCCAATAGGCCCAACAGCCCACCCAGTTGCCAACCCCAAGCCCACACTCTTATGAATATCTCGGGCTAATATAACTAATACCATCATCGGGACAGATGTCACATCTTATTTAGATACCTAGACCCTGGAAATATCCCCTTAGACTGCCAATATGAGGCAAATGGCTTTAATAGTCTGAAACATATGGAGTTAATTCACATTTTCCCAAACAACAGTAATCTGGGTTTGCTGCTTGTGTATTTAACAATTACTATGTCAAACTCTATTTTTTGGCCAGTTATTCTGGGTATTATGTGTTTAATTAGAACTCAAAGGCAAAATTATCCCCATTCATCAAAGATGAATCAAAATCCATCTAGATCTTTATGTGTTACTGTTTATGTAACACATCCAGAACATACAGAAAGACCAAACTGCTGGCAAAAACATTGTCTCCACCTTGATGGAGGTAAGAAGAAAGTCTCTTTCACAAAAGTTTGGCAACTGCTCTCTTCATTTCTAAATGTTTTGGCACTGCTGCACAAACATGAGGCTGTCTGAAGTAGATTAGGACACAACTGCATACTGATCTCACGCACATGTTAGAAATCGTTCCTAACTTTTTTAGAGTTGGAACTTTAACAACAATACAGTAAGTCAACATGTGATGGCTTTGGGTGTTGGGGTTAGGTTAAGTTGGTTTTCTGTTTTATTTTGTATTTTTCCTGTTTTGCCCTGTTTCTGTTTCAGCTTCATGTCTTGTTCATTGGTTCACCTGGTTTGATTTTGTCATTGTTTTCACCTGTTTCTTGTTCTGTTTTCAGTGTATTCATACCCTTGGTATTCTCTTCTCTGCGCTGGATCATTAGTTAGTTTGTCTGTCCGTTATAGTGTCAGTCCTGTCGTCCACGCCGTAATAAATCCTGTTGATCTGCATCCTGGCTTGTCCTCGTTGCCTGCGTATGGGTCCACCACCCCCCTGCATCGTAACATTGGGTCTCTTTGTGTGGCCATTAGGAGAACAGGTTAGTACATTCTGTTTAACATTCAGCTGTTCAGTTTTACCTCATTTACAACCCCTACTTCAGTTTACTGCAAGATGAAAAGGTCAGAAGTGTAAACGGTAAATCTTGGCTGCATGTGAGTGTCAAATTTACCTCTGTGTTAAATATACCTATTATTTTTATTATTATTATTATTATTATTAACCTGCATGACTAGATCTGTATTTTTAAAAAAATGTGTTTTATTTTGTTTAGCTCTCTGGGGACTGAATATTTTCCCATCATGCACTGGGTTCAGCACAAGACAGAATTTGTTATAATGCAAAACTGCATGTCTATCACAAGGTAGAGTTTAAATGCAATATACCAAAGCTATAATGATCCAAACCATTACAAGAACCTTCAGTCATCCAGTTTTGTTGTCAAAGATTGTATGATTGATTTAAATATACTCCATCAGCTTAATCATCACAGAGTGGTAAACACAGCGAGACCTGTAAAATGATGAGGCCACATCATTGCTTGCTTTGAGAAAGTGATTGGGTTTTAATGCAATGGGAGGTTAAGGGAAGGGTGGTGCCAAGTATCCCAGTGCCATTATTTAGCACTACATTACTTCCCATTTCATGCTGATTAGCAGGTACAGATGGTGCTTCTTGTGCCACTTCAAGGTGCTCACAGCTGGCATACCTGAACTATGAACAGCCCTGGACCTTAGCCATTCACACAGCTTACCAGATGGGGAAGGTGAGTCCTCCAAGGAGCATGCACATCTTCATAGCAGGAATATGAGTTTTTGCTTCCATTTCCTCTTGAAATGTGACAATATTTTGTATACCAGTGATGAAATGATTACACTATGTGCTACTGCCTTATTCAGTATATTTGTCTGTAGGCCTGTCGCAATAAGCAATAAGTCAATTAGTTGAATGACAAGAGAAAAATATGTGCAATAAGTTTTCTGGCCGCAATAATATTAGTTTTTTTTTTTTTTTCTCTTTACCAAAGACTGGACTGGAACGATGCATCATAGTGCACAAGAACAATTCAGGATCAGCAGTGCTCCTGTGGCTTTGTCAATGTTTGCAATTGGTTAGAAAATCCGAGCACCACTTTTTTATGTGAACACGCACTCGTCTTAAGGTCTGGGTTGAGTTAGCAAGCAGCAAGCCCAGCACCCCCTGGGGCCCATAACGACCTCCACCAGCAGAGCCAGCCAGAACTCCAGGCGCACGGGACCACAACCTGCCCCAGATCAAAGCCCTTCTCTGGCACAGCCCAAGAAATGGGGGTGTAAAAATTACCTCCTCCCACCCAGTGTACATTGTGAAATGCGTGTTGTCTCCACTTAAAATTGAGGGGCAAAGACCACACCATCCTGGGGGCAGGGCTACCTAAGTTTATGTCCTATTTTTTATTATACTACGACCACAACAGCACTTGAACAAAAACAACTCATAATTTTCTATTTACAAGTGGAAAATATAATCTGTGCCATAACACATGAAGGCAGCATTTCAAGTGGATCGTGTGTGATCAGAGACAGCTGGTTTTAATAATGTGGCTAAAATCGATATGTCTATAAAACCAAAAGCTTTGCAAACATAATAATAAACACAATCATGTATGTTTTAACCGAATTTCACTCAAGTCCACATCTGTGAAGTTTTTTATTGCAATATTGCAGTAGAGACACACCAGTATTTGCATTGCAGTCCATTTAAACCTTTATAACCGCATTTTCTACAACGGGTTTCTTCCTGTGTGGTTCTGTTTGATTCCAAACAAAAGAGCAATAAAAACAACAATACCTCATCACAGAACTGGAAATCCCCCCTCTCTCTTCTACATTATGTACCCGTAAGGAATTATGGGAAAGGTAATCTAAGAATGATGGATAGCATCGTAATATGTTATACACCCATTACACTTGGTAGAATGGTTGTTTTTGTTTAAGTATTGCTTTTTGACTCACCAACTTGCGAGAGTGATTCCCTAAAGGGATCCGCTAACCTCTTACTGATGCCAGAAGAATCCTATATGTTAGCCAGATCTTAAAATCGTGTTTTAGTGTCAGTCGAGTCTCTTTATTACTAATCTTTTCTGTTGGAGGTCTGTTATCCTCCTGCTTGCCAGTTGAAACACATTTTATGAATTTGGAGAACCTCTGGAGACTTTTTGTAATGAGGAAATAATTTCACAATTCACTGAAAGGGCTGACCTTTCTTCGGTCATGGCTCCCGGGCACCAGATTTGGCCAGTCCCTTGTCTGCCTGAAGTGCAGCTGTCCTCCCTGTCAAGCCTGCCAAGCCACTGTCTCCAGGCAACAGGCTCAGTGGCCACCTGTCATTTTGGATCAATGAACGCACCTGGACACCCACCTGTCCACGGCCTTGTCACAAGGGAAGAAAACAAGAGTGGAGGGAAAACGCGGGGGTATTTATCTCAGATGGTTGATGACCTGCTTCTGAATGAAAAGATGTCTCTGAATAGCCTGATTTAGAGGGACAAGATTGAGGTTGACCTGAAAGAGGCTCGTGTGTGTGGCTACTAACATTTTGCTCACAAAGGCCCGTGCTGCTTTTGTATGCTTGCATTGTGCACAGCTCACACCTGTACTTCATATTCACATGATTAGCAGACTGCATTTAAACTTCATCATTCAATTATTGCACTCAGAAATCATCCTCTTTTCTTTTGCATCGCGGCCACCTGCCTTTATTGAGAAGCTCAGAGAGCGTTCTAACTACTTTCCGCAATGACTTAACACAGACAGCAGCTCTCATTAGTTCCATTCCATTTCATCCACTTTATGACAGACGATTGACACCTCAGGCTCATGTTAATATGCTGGAAGCACTTAATTTCTCTTAACTGACAGTTTATACCCATATCAGACCAGAAATTTTCATATTCATTAATGCACCAGTGACCTCCGCGGACACTGATGTCTTTTCATCAGTTTTCTACACTGCTTATTCCATTCAGGGTTGCAGAGAAAATACAGCCTGTTCCAGTAATTAGCAGGCAAGAAGCAGGGTACACCCTGGACAGGTCACCAGCACATTGCAGTTTATAAAAATCTCCATCGGGACATGTACAGCACATATATTTAGGCAAATGTTTGCCATCCCAGGAAGAAAGGAAGGTAATACTTTGCAAACACACATACGCTCTGCATATGAATGCATTGGAGGAGATGTTATCAGTGTTTTCAAGGATACTTAGGCTACGTTCACACTGAAGGTCTAAATGCTCCAACAAGAAGTAAATATAGAGCATGAGTCTCTCATTTTTTTAAGTTGTTGTGCAATCAAAAGCTGGAAAAAACAATGACATTGATAATATATGTTGTTATGTAAACATGCCAAAAAGGCCAGCTTTAACATCTGTTAATAACTAATTTAACAGCAATTTTCATCTGTGGAGCCGCAGTTGTATTTAATCTTCTTCTTTCACTTAATTTATTTATGTCTTTGCTTCTTTGATGAAAGTGATTCAGACACCATCACCTGTTCCTGCGTTATAGCACAGGATAATGCTTCAATTCCCACATTTACCCTCAGTTGTATTCTTTTTTCTTGTTCTTCATCACTGCAAACAGCATCTCTGTTTCATGTAGAAAGAAATCCTTAATTGCACAAGACGCTAGACAACACATATTCTCATGTGGAGCAACAACAGATTAAAATGGCTCATTTTTAAAAGGTAATGAAAATACAAAAATGCAAAGCAATAAGATTGTTTACTCATAAATCTTTGTTAATATTATTACATGCAGCAACTTTACAGATCAGTCTGGAGTCATAATGCTTCAGTCTGGAAACATTTAGGATAATTATCACACCAATTACACTTCTTTTGCTGTGCCATGTTGATTGTGATGCAGAGAGGACCTGATAAGACTCGAACTGGGTGTTTGAGTTATGAGATGTGGATTTCAACCCTGATCCACATGCTAGTGGAAAACTAAACAGGCTTTACATCTGAAAAACTGGGATTCAGAGGTTATTCCAGCTCGCTGCCTGCTTCTCCAAAAGTTCTTTTTCTTTTTTGTATTTTTGCTGTTGATGAGAAAAAGTGGTTTGGCTTTTCTCCATGATGAGAAGCTTTTTGCTTTTAGAGTTTTACAATATATTTACCCATCATTCACAGCATGTTAACTTTTATGCTTTAGTGCTTCCCAATGTGTAAAAACTGACTTTATTTTAATGTTTTTTTAATTGCTCACAGTGTTTACATATGTTGTTTGTGCATTTGTGTGGTATTAGATTGTGCAATAAGGTAGTCAACAGTTGTGGAAGCCATGAGTGACCATTTGATTATTTTTCTTTCTCTGTGTCATATAAGGAGCTAATATCCTGATTTTCAGGAGATGACACAGACCATTTTCTTTGTCTTCACTGGATAATTTATCTTTTTATCTTGATATGATTAAAGTGGGCTCCGTTTCATGTCTAATTTAATTGGTTCTGCTGTGAGTCAAAGTGAATGTGGTTTCACTGAGAAAAAAAAGGAGCTGGAGACATTCATTTCTCATTTTGAACTCAACTCCACAACTTTTAATCCCACCAAACGAGCATAGATAGAAATCAGCTGGGAGTGAGTGTCTTTTATTTTCAGACACGCCCACAGGTAATAGGTCCAGTTTCACACCTGAATCAGCACTTTTTAATCAGCAAATGATAAACAAAACTCTTCGCAAAAACAGATGTCAATAAACATGAGTTCACAATAAATCAAAAACTAGTCAATAATATGAATAATGAGAGCACCTCTCTACAGAGTGGCTGCAGTCGCAATGTTTCGGGCATTTCAGATTGGTAAAAGTTAGTAGTGAAACACACTGCAATTTCAGCGTTGCAAAAATTGATAAAACAAGACCTATGCTGTTGGAAGTGACTGCCAGAGGTATATCCCCAAAAATATTCAATCCTCACATAGACACACTACAATAATATAGAGCTGCACAATACAGGTTGTCTTCTTGGGGACATAAACGGTGAGTAACAAAATCCAATTCTTAATATTTACAGAGATATAGGCAAAAATGTGATTTTTTTTTTTTTTTTTTGTGCATAAAGGGCCACCTAGTGAGGAAACCATAAATTCAAAAATGGTGAAATTTGATACAGATTGTGTCCTTGGGGAACTAAACAGGTACACTGAGTATCAAAATCCTTGAATCCAAATTGTTTGAGTTATCGCCCTTACATGAAGGATATCCAGTGGTAGGCGCGGTGGCGGAAACCATAATATCCCAGACATTACACGTTCGGGGATATAATTAAAACTGGATCAGTTATTTTCCTGTCTTTGAATGCTGCAGGTGATAAATAAAGTTTGCAGCACTGAGCATGCCTGACTCAACACAGACTGAAATTTTGACACTAACATTTTTCATTATAACAAAGAATGTCAAGAATCCATGAAAGCAATTACAAGGAGTAAACATGAAACTCTCACTCCCTCTCAGTGGTAACCTCTTTCTTTATGTCAGTAGCACTAATAGTAAACTGGCATCATCATAATGTACACATCATTCATTTAATAGTAATGCATGTTACTTTGTGCAATTTCCTACACATACGAGAAAAATGTTTCCTGACATGTTCTTAGTAAGGATATTCAATAATAAATATCATGTCTCAGGAGGTCTCTTCAAGGACTTTCATGCTAAGGAAATATATAGTGAGACAGCAATTACTGATGTATAATATGGATGCCCTTTGGGAATTGACTATTTCGAGTTTTCTCTGTCCAATTAGCAGAGTTAGCTATCTTGCCCAAGCAATGTATTGAGGAGCTGTCTCCTGTGCCATAATTTTATCTACAAGCTGCTGCTGGGGACAAATTGATGTCTTTGGTCAATCTTCATTTCAATTATACAGATTCACATGGGTAAAATGTTTTCTTTCTTGAAACGTTCTGAAAGAAGATTCCAGCAGACTTTAATAAGTCACCAAATGAGGTTAACATTCAGAGAGAGGGATTATTTACAAGATTTATGCCATTACCACTACCTCTCTATAGTCAATCAATTCCAGCTATAATGAAGAAAAATGCTTTCACTTTGAGAGATTTCTGTCACTTCCTTCCATCAGAGTGAAAATCTGTTACAAAAATCGAGGAAAATGCTCAACTGCCGCCCTTTGTCAGTGTTGAAGCTGCCTTTATTTTGCATTCAGTACAGTGTGAGTGGACAGTGGAGTACATATTGATTTTGGTGATCACAAAGAGCATGCATGTGTGACTCATTTTGTGAATTGCTCTTGCAGTTTGAACCCTTACCCTGCATACCAACACCACCATCACAATTTAGGTCTGATTATCCCTTCATGCTTCTGTAATTCAAATATTTACCAGGCGACCCGTCAACATCTCCAATCGTCTACCCTTCATTTGCATACTGATGCAGAGGCCAACAGGGCAAAGAGGTTTGGAATAATACTGTGTGTCATCAGTGTTTGCTCACTCAGAGCTGAAATTAGCTAGGACCTTTTTGGCTGCATTTCTCACGGCAGAATTGTGCCTTTTTAATTGGCCGTAAGGGATTGTGATACCCTGGGGACGACAAAGTAGCCTCGTGCTCAGAATATGTTGTGGTCAAAAATCCTTTTAGAGTTACAGCAATACTGGGGCAGATTTCTTTTCTGCCAAGTAGTGACACCAAAGATATAGCTGATCTCTGACATCAGAGACAGAATTGTTTAAATTCATTGAAAATAAATGGCAAAAAATCGAATATGCATTCGACTTGCACTCTCAAACTGGGCTTATATATTTATTTTTCTGGTTTGATGTACCATTATATCCAAATGTATCCTGCATGCCAACAGAAACCTTTTTGTTAGTTTTTTACACAGTTTTCTAAAATTAATATTGATCTTGTCTTGTTTCTAAGTCAAGTTCGATTGTTTATATTAAACATTTCATTCGTAAATCCTTCCTGCTTCTTATGCAATATCATGTCATTTTCAGACATATTTGTGACTTTTACTGCCCCTTAACTTAAATGATGTAAATTGCCACTAATAATGTCTTAATGTTATTCAAAAATCGATTAGCATTCAGATATAAAACACATTCATCCACCTTGTTTAGGAAATTAATTTCACTACTGTGTCTTCAAAAGAAACTCAACAAACTGATTTGAAGAATAATGCAACGATTACTCCAATACAAGTTGCTTTTTTCAGCTCCTTTTGATTTATTTTTCAGTAGTCATATGAATTAATTTGGAACCACAGATTTTCATTTACCCTTTGAACTCTAAAATAATTTTGCATAACATTGCATTATTTCAGACTACATTTTTAATATTTTTGTTTACTTGAATACGTTTGGCATCATATTAAAGCAAATATGTTACTGGTGAAGAAAAACTTCAAGTTTGGGACATTTAGTGCTCTAAGGTTAAATGGGACAAAATTGGCTCCGGCACTTGTTTTGGGTTTGTTGTAGCTTTGGAGTATTTTGGTATTCTACAAACGAGGAGCCACTATGCCACATCATTATGGCATTTTGAATAGCAGGATAGTCCATGGGACCAAACTACCAGGACAGCATCATGCAGTGACCACAATTTCTAGTTTGGTGGTTGTATTGCCTAAAGTGACCACTGATCAAAGAAGGACAAAAGCAAGAGGAAAGGAAAATCGGGCTAACTTGGTTGCCTAATGGGCTCCAAAGTGAAAACAGAAATCATCTTCCTTCAACAGGCTTGCGCATGACCAGTAAATAATGGAACAACACCAAGTCTATGCATTCTATGATTTCTATTTTTGTCTTGGTGTTAAATCTGTGGTTTTCCTTTATAAGCTTTCTAGTATGAGCAGCAGCAGATGTAGCAAGCTTATCCAGCATGCGGCTTTGTAGCTCCTACTCGATTACTGCAACTCTACTCCTCAGTCTCACCCAGATATATCTCCATAAGCTCCAGATTGTTCAAAATTGTCCATCAGGTCATCCTCCTCCATTGTCCAACCATCTCAGCACTTTGGGGAGGAAAGTATCCAGCTATTCTGCTCCTTAGCTTTAGAAATCTCTCCCACGGGACATCCAGAACATCAACTACTTACCTGTGCTTAAATTCACACTCAAAACTGTTCAAGTTAGCACAAGAGAATATACACCCCATTTTAAATCACACTAAATTGTACAAGTGATGTTAACCAATCAGAAAGCACCACACCATCAATGGGAGTCCCACCTTAGAAAGCAGAAGTCTATCTCAAAGATGAAGTTGCATCATTGTATTGCGTCCCCTTGTTTGTTGTTTTAATCTAATGGGTTGATAGTGGATGTAACAGTGGGTGTAAAGATCCTTCCCAAGGTGGGTTGATCCATCAATTGAGTATGTTGGGACATGTCTGAATCAGGTGGGGTTGCTGAGAAAAACCTGTTGCATAAAGAGGAGGACTTTAAATTAACAGAAAAGAGTGTTTGGGGGTAGAAGACTATCTTACATCTGGTGTGGAGGCTGTGCAGTTCCTGACATGAGTGATGATGAGTTACTGGGGAGTGTCAAACTGAATGCTAGACCACCGGATGTGATTACGAACAAAGCTGTGACCATCTACAAAACATTGGGTTTAATTTTCCAAACTCCTGTAAAGAGAGTTGTGAATCTCCAATAGATCCAGATGCTTTTGTTTAAGTTTCTGCATGATGTGCCTGATATTGAAATTATTTCCAGAGAACACGGGAAGAGAGAGGGAAAAAAGCACCGTTTAATTTCTGCATGATGAATGGTCTCCAGCCCACTAAGGACTGAGAGGGCACTATTGATACATGTTCAAGTATGAAACCGGTTAACTGCTTGTATCAGGTTAATGAATGTGAAACTGTTGGATCTTTAGCGAATGCTTCTTTGTTTATGTCTGAAGAAGAAATGAGGACAAGAGGAACAAACAGTAAATCCCTTCATGATGTGCCTGATATTGAAATTATTTCCAGAGAACACGGGAAGAGAGGTGGAAAAAAGCAACGTTACAAAACAGTTTGGCAATCAAAATCCAACAGCTCAGGGTGTAGGTCTTCCTTGCTAACCTCCGGGGCTCCTGGGGAGCAACAGAGAGAAGAGGACTTTATTTTGGAGTCTTTTAATTCATCATCTTCCAGCCGGTGTTAGCTCCACCATATGCTGCTTGGGTTGATAAGATGGATGGAATTAGTGAAAAAATCAGCTCCCTCTTCCGGAACTGTCGCAATTGGAAAGGCACTATTGCAGTGGGAAAAAAGTATTCTTTTAGACCAGACCTCTTCCTTCTCTCATAGGTTGTTTTTAAATTTATACCCACAATCTTCTCCAAGCCTCAATGATGCAACGAGAAGATCCTCCCCTGTAGGATATAAAACATGTCATTGGCCCTGTTTACATGGGACTTCTAATTCCTTCTTAATTCAGAATAAAGGTTAATTACGCTTTAAACGGATGAAAAATAACCATGTAAACACCTACATCCGATTGGAATTAAACTTAATTCAGAATAGACTGGCTGGTTTATTCTCATTTTAAAGCGGAATTAAATCAATTCAGTCTCATGTAAACCCTTAATTCCTTTCGGGATTAATTTCCGGTCATTCTTTCCATGCTTACCATCTCCCGCTGCAATGATTCACATGCGCAGTCTTCTGGGTCCCGTTTTGTTGTTTGGTAACAGCTATGAATTTTCTTTTTTAAAAAAAAAAAAAAAAAAGTTCGCCTCCCTTCTTTGATATGTTTGGTCCGTCTATTTTCCTTCTTCTCCTCAGCTGCTCAAAAATAGTGAAGTCGTATACTTGTGACAAGCTAGTACTTCAAAAACTGAATAAAAATTGAAGCTAAAACGGTTTATATTAGAGCGTTTTCCATTTAGTCGCAAAGACTACAAACATGAAGAGAGCTGCTGCGTGATTACGTCATTTCCGCCATCACGTTGGAATTAAGAGATGAGAATAAACATGATGCCATGTAAACCTTTTATTCAGAATAAATTTTTTTTTAATTTTTACACTTTTAACATTTCGTAATTTAAAACCAACAACACGAATGACTCAGAGAATCATCCTGAGACTCACCCAGACCAAGCTCTGGCTTTTCATAGTTCCCTTGTACCATCTCACGTGAAGGAGCCGTCAATGAATCAGGGATGCACATCAGATCCAGGCGATCAGCTTGTACTGACCAACAGGCAGGAGCACAGCGTGGGCGAGGGTTTTGAGGACTCTAGCCCCATTGGTTTTCTCAAGGCTCTGTAATTGCGTAGAACATCTCCGTAGTTACACAGATTAGAGGGTGAGTTGGCATAAAATTGGCAGCAACACAAATTGAATTTTATCTTTGATACCAGTAAAGTAGGACTCTAATCGGGGATTGTGCTACTGAAAGAAAACAGGTGTGTACATGTTAAACAGTGTGTTCATGTTCAGACCACCATATTCCACATACCCAGATAATGGTGTTTTCTGTCATTTGTGTCTTAATTGCATTATCTGTGTCTTTGTTTCATTATTTGTATACTCATCACAGGTTTTAAAACTGACTGGAGCTGGAATGGTTTACTTGATGCTTGCTGGTATTTTGGTGGTCCTCTCCTTGATGGCCTTTGCTGTGAGAGGCATGTCTTTAGTTTTTCAAAATAATTTTATGATTGCTATGAAGTCTGCGAGTAGATGTGATTGTAAATGATTTTTTTATCATGTATTCTCTGTTTTATTAACAGGTTTCTACACCTACCCATCACTTGAGCTGCTACAACACAAGCTACCATGCTTAAATGTAGAGACACGATTCACATCTTCATGGATGTATATTTTAGTATGTATGTAATTGTGGCTTCTTTACAGGTTTTAACATTTCAAACATTCAGTATCTCCTTCCTTTATACAGGGAAGATGGTAAACCCCAATTTTGGAGGATCCGGATCCCGTCTGGATCCAGGAATCTTTTGAAGGATTTTTTATGATAGCCACTCATGTTTTTGCAGCTGATGCCTTATGCAGACCGTTTCTGTCTGCTGTTTTGCACTCTGACAAAGATCATGTGTGACTGAGTAATAATTTGGGATGCGAATCACAATATGAGGGGGACCTGTGAGCTTTGTACCATAAACCATCACTGCTGAACTAGCTTTTATTCATTTATTTATTTTTTTTCTACTTCCAGATGGAGACAAGATGCATTCACAACGGCTGCAACAGCCGAGACCACGTCTGGCCTTTTCCTCTCATCTATGAGAGGAAAAGGCCATCTATGAGAGGACTTTACATTACTATGGTAATGTAAAGTATTTTACTTTGCACAGAAGGTTAGTAGACCAGTCGTTTACATTCCCAGATGTTACTTTATTAATTAATTAATTAATTAATTAATTAATTAATTTGTTTTTTGCTCAAGAGGCCTCAGCATATTTAAATAATTCAAAATCTGATATGAAAATAACACTCATAAAAATATGAGTAGAAGTTAGTTTCTGTTAGTTTAGTTTAATTTAGTTTCTGTTTAGATAGGTTTTCCATACTTGTACAGGATTTTAACCATTGTGGAATTCTGGAAGGTTGTTAAGTCACCTGGTAAACCAAGCCGTGGAAACATCTGGAACACACTTGTTTCTCGTGTTTTTATGTCTGTGTGGCTGTACTCTTTCATCATAATCACCCACTACATTAGTCATTTCATAAAGTTTAATGGAAAAAGAAAGCTTTCACTACAATTGTACTGGTGCACCTGATACTCCATTAGTGATCAAGACCCAACATGCTGTATTGCGTCTCTCATTTGGTTTTTATTGGTTCCCACAGCAAGTTTGACAAATGAATAAATCAATGAAAGGCAACTGCATCTAGGCATTTATGGGTTCCTGATATAACATGATCAATGTCTTGGTACTGTATTCTGATACTTTTAAATGGGATATAGTAATAAAAATTCAAACTTGCGGCATCTCTTGTAAAAGGTTTATCTCCTGTAATACTGTACTGTTGATGTTGGAATGAACTTAACTGTAGTTCATAGATTTTCCTACACTGTGAGTTATATTTAAGAACATTTGTTGTCTGTTGTTTTCATGTAGGAAGATCTGAGACAGAATCAATTTCAGAATCTGGAGTTCTGTCTTTCTTTATATATCTGTATCAAAGTAATTTACATTTAAAATATGTATCTAAAAATTATGGTTCCAACTTCAACATACCTGAATTAATACCTTGTTGCACAGAACAGAATAGAATGATCCATATCACTTGAATCTGATGTTCTGTAAAAAGAAAACATCTAAAATCTACAGGACAGTTGCACTAAGGCACAGAGCTGGAGTTCCCTCTTCTTCTGGAAACAATATTAAGCCCACATCACATCCAAATGGGATCCAGGTCAGACATCCATTACAGATCCGGTTCAGAGTCCACCACTGATCTGGCCCGTATTTGAAGGGCCAGTGTACTTTAGCACAACGGGTCAAACCAGCCTGGATCAGTTTTCCAAATCCAAGCTGGATCTGAACCGGTGTGACCCAAACTTAGGCCAGAACCGGGCCGAAACCAAACCGACTCTGTGCCAAAACTGGGGCTATATTACAACGATCTGGGCCAAATGATTTTTGCTGCCTGGATTTTTTTTTGATGAAGAAAGACAGAAGCACACATTTTGCAACGAGTGGTTGAAAGATTTCAAGAGATTCCACTGTACTTTCAGTAAAAAGACTGTCTGTGAAAAAGTAGAATGTGGATATATTTTACAGCTAACAACAACCTTCTATACCTTGATGTCTCACAAGATTGGGTGACTAGCTGAAAAACCAACAGCTACCACCAAAGTAAAAAATGACACATATTCAGGCGTCTGAGGAGAACGCATCCCGAGTCTTTCAAAACCTGCATGGTGTGTTTCCCTGGGGAAGGGAAATACAAGAGAGGAGAGTTAATCCTTGTAGATCGTATAGATGTCTGAAGTTTACTGGAAGAACTACAACATGTACTGTTGTGTAAAATCTTGAAAATTAATTTAAAAAAACTGAAGTTGGCTATACGTTTTCAGTTTTAGTTTAACTATGCCATCCAACTATTTAGCAAATGCTTAACTTTGCTGAACTTTCCTTTTCCCTGAGTCAAGTTACTTCCACATATAATGCATGGATATTGGGTGGCATGGAGGATCTCAATGTGGCGAGGCATCTAGCAAGTCATTTAAGCTGCTCGGATTACTTGAAGGCACTGACATAAACATTCTGCTGCACTTCCCTGGGTGCCTCCAGTCCCCTTTGAGCTTGACGCTAAGAGACAGTGACACTCGGAGGATGCCAGTGGGAACCCTGACAGAGTTCTGAATAAACTAACACTCTTGCTTGGAGCTGCAATGGCATTGTCAGGATACCCAACATGTGAACGTGTCACACTGAGGGTAATAAACAAATAATGATCTCTGATCCAGGAAACATATTGTTAGTTTTTCTTTCCACATCAATTATGCTTCTCAGTTATTGCTGTATTTATGAAGCGAGCATGATCAAGAGGATTTTATCGGAACTAGTCTACAGATAGATTCTTATTTAAAAATATTGAATGACAAACCTGAGAGAAGGGGCACAAAGATGGAAAACTACAGATTCACTAAGCAACTACACCACATAGCAGTCTTTCAGGTGGAAGATACGTTTCCCTTCCAGATTCCCCCCAGCTATAAAAGCGATGGAATAACAGGTGACCCTGAACCTTATCAGTACAAAACTTTAGTACTGTGGTCCTGGATTGTGGCAACAGTCCAGGCAGGATTTGACAAGCTGTGGCAACTCGTGAGCAGCTGCTTGGACTTGGGCGGCTGTTCTTCTCCAGATGAGAATCAGCAGGTAAAGAAAAAGATCCAGTTACTTTCACACCAATCCAACACACAAATCCATCCCATTGCAGCAACAGTTTCTTAAAAGCGTAGTAAAAGTCTTAAACTAGATAATATACATCAAATAAGTTCATATCCATATACATGTATGGTGGGTGTGGCAAGGTGAGGACTTACCTTAGTCTATTCCTTACCATCTTGAGGAATACACTAAGTTTTTTCCCTCTTTTTTGGTTTCTTGTGACAAAAAAGAGGGAGCACTATGTTTACATTTACAAAAGTAAAATCAAAACCTGGTTTTACCCATTAGGGTGTGTTATAAATCCATTTTGAGCCACAAAATCCAGATTTCAGATCTGCTGGATGGAAAGTTATGTTAATATATTTTTTTGTCTCAGGAGGTGATGTCTCACGTTGCCCACTAAGAAAAAAACAAACCTGACATCATTAGATCATTTAGAAAACTAGCTGACTAACAACTAACAGTACACCCCCCAAAACACACACACTGCCCTCCTCCCTCTCAGTTCTTCCAACACCTTGGTATATGAGATTTTCTCAATAGCATGACTTAGAAGCACATTCACCATTAAAAAATGTGGGAATGATCTGTAGTTTGAAAAGCTAGATGGGACAAATGGTAGATTTCTTTTTGTTTTGTTTCCACCCACTTTGCCCATTGCCAAAACCGCCTCTGGACAGTTTACAGCTTTTATCATTCTTCCATTAAAATGTTGCACATATTCCAAACAGCTTCCCTCCACAGCCATAGTCACCAGTCACATAGTAGTTTTAGGCTCTAGGGCCTTTATTAGACAGCTGCTTGACAGGAAAGCAGCACAGAGACATGGTGACATGGAGCAATAAAGAGGAGCTCTGAGATTTCTCAAAACTGCATTAAAGTTTCAGTGCTTGGACAGAATTGCTAGCATTCTACATTAGCTTTAACCTGTTAAACCTTTGGGTTTTTGAAAGTCTAGTTCCACAAAACATTCCTACTCAATCACATTAACAACAACACCACATTATCAGGTCAATTTGCATATAGTTGGCCTCAGTGGATCGCCAAAACCTCACAGAATATAATTCTAGCTTGAGAAAGATTGTGAATGTTCATGTGCCTGAGAAAACTGGAATAAATCTAAGAAACATTTGTCATTTTTCTTTAGTTTTTCCAGTGGAAAACACCACGATAGCAATGATTTTATGGATAAAGATGCTACTGCCTGCATTGAGTAACACATTGATTAGCACTGTACCAAGTTACATGAACAAAGCTGATAGATTTTATGATGGTTTGATTATAGGTAACACCAGCAGATCCTATTTAATTCACAGCATCTAGATTGTAAGATGTGAGAAGTTTTCTAAATCAGTGGAAGATGTCATGGTGGCCGAGCTTCGTTTCTACACAGTTCTTGCGTGAGAGGCTACATATGATGAATAATAAACCTCTTGACTTGACTTTGAATAAAACAGCATGCAAGTACAATGATTTCACTGGAAAAGCTTGGCAGCTATCATTTGTTCAGCTTTAGAATTTTTGGGCAACTTGTACCCTGATTAAAATGTTTTATACACATATGAATCTTGGCTGCTGTACACGTTAATAAACTCACACTGGTTGTAAGTGACGGATGACCTGCGAAGTAGAACAACTGTGCCGTTGCAGGCTCCTGAAATATTATTTCAATGGACAAGTAACAGATTGTTCATGCTTTTTATTTCCTCTTGGAGTCTGTTGGGAATAGATTGTGCAGTTGGCAAATGGGGTAAAAGGGTGTAATCAGCTTTAACTGACTGAATTTCCAAAGTGTATGTCAATTACTGTAACATTTCTTAGGTACTGGCAAATTTTGAAAAACTTATTAGTAAAATTAGTAGTAAAAATGTATAAGAAATCTTAGCTGGTTTGTTAAATGCTTCATTTTCTGTTTGTGAAGTTTCAGTCATATTTATATAATCCTTAAAAACAAACGATGGATATCTAAAATCAATATATAGACAAATATGTACATTCTCATTCGTAAACTTGTACATGTAGATTTAAGTTTGTTTGTTTAAATAAAATCTAGGGACAGTAAGCATTAGATGGGTTAATAATGTATTAAAACAATAAACACACAAACACACGCACACACACACACACACACACACACACACACACACACACACACACACACACACATAAAACACGC
>JBAMHX010000014.1:23926970-23949113 GCA_037177515.1 Pseudomugil tenellus
ACGGGGGAGAGAATCGGAAACTTGTGTGTGGGGGCGCGAAAGAGAGAAAAAACTCGCAAAGAACTTTGTAAAAAAAAAAAAAAAAAAAAAAAAAAAAAAAAAAAAAAAAAAAAAAAAAAAAAAAAAACAGGACACATACAGAAAAAAATGGTGTTAATATTAGCCCCTTTTTTGTCATTGGCTTTTTCACATGCTGGCTTCCTTCTATTGAAGCTTGATTCCAATGACCAGGCAGGCAGTACATCGAGATAAATGACAGATGATGGCAACTTGACCCACAGTAGGGAGAAGGGCATGGTTACAAATGCCTTTTCAGCCTCAAGGCTAACAGTGGCATATTACATTGAGTGGAAAACAATGGCTAAGCAAAAATGGCATATTGTAATTGGAAAAACAAGCACAGTCTTATCTTCACTGTGCTCTGAAATAGATTCCATATGGTGTACTAACTGTATCCTATAACTGAGCTGCTAAAACCTGCAGATGTTATAGTGACCCACAATGCCAGAGGTCAACCTTGCTCTGTGAGTGAGTACTGGTGTGTGTGACAGAGCATCAACCAAACCTGGTTCCCATACATGGCTCATGTTGGTTAGCTTAAGCTCAAACCTATTAATGACATGTTTACACAGCTTTACCAGTATGTGCTTAAACAGACATGTTACCTGTTTCACTCTGATGATGTCTGTCTGAGTGAGAATTTATTGCTCGAAGAGAGGAATGTAAGGTCTTTGGATAGCATGTTTATTTTTAAGCGTACTTTACATTACAGATGCACCGGTACACATTTTGTTATTACTGAGTACCAATAGATATGTACTGCCTAATTCCATTACAGTTCACTGGTAGAGAGATAGGACCAGGAAGCCAGATGCGAGTGGTTACTTGTGTGCTATATTAAATAGATCATCCTGCATCCATCCAGTAAATGTGAGGCTTGAAAACGGTCAGAATCATCATAGAAAAGAAGGATAAAGTGGTTTTTGGTAGAATATGTTCACAGCAGTGACAAAGCATCTAATAAGCTTCTCTCACCATGATAATGCTACATTTCAAAATATAACCAGTATATCTTTGTTTCTGGACAACCAAAGCTTAGAAAATAAGGTTTGAAAAATATCTAAATTTTCATACAAATGGCGGATAAAGTACTTCTCACTGTCACCATCTTGGCAGTGTCACTCCAGGAAAGTACAAAATGGGCAAAGATTTGTGGAGCTGACAGGGGAGCGGGGGGGTTAGCATGGTGGTGGATGATGGTTGGATGCAGCCAACTGTTCTACCACCCAAAGTAGTGGTAGAACAGCCAACCTTTCAGTTATTAGTTGACTTTCTCTGTCACCTGGCCAGTCAGGTCTTCTGTAAATCCATATGCACTTTCCAAATTGCTTTTTATAAACCAAACACAAAGCAAGAGAGTAAGTTAAGCACTGTAAATAACCGTTATTCCTGTCAAGGACGAGGACACTGTTTTTCTTTTAGATTGAGAAGAATATAAATTTAATAATGAAGATAAAAGAAGTTGAACATACATTAAACATTAAAACATGAAGGGAAAAACATTAAGACAGACAGACATGGTACGAGGTCATAACCCGGGGAGAATATTCTCTGTGGACCAACAGAAGTCTGGAGCTATTCTGCCCCTAGTCAGATAGGGGAGCTTTGTTTAAAGACTCTGGCCTCTACAGCACAATACATTTGCAAATTGCAACTAAAGGCAAGAAAAAGGAAGATGTTGGAAGGTCGGACCTCTTTGATGTGTACTGTTATAGATCATGGTCCACTGGGTTGGCAGTTTCTCTTTCAGAAAGTACTGATCAGATACATCCAACAAACATGTTTTTTTTCTTTGCACATTGAGAGTTTTTACTAATTGCATTGTGGATGTTGACAAACCAATATTGTTTGGAATTTTGATTTATGAAGCATTTTTCAGACAGATTATCTCAGCATTTCTCTCCATAATCCCTATTACCATCACTCTCCTGCTTGTAGAACCCTACGAATTTGTGTATTATTTATTTAAACTCTCCTTTTTCGTCCTCTGTCACAACCTCATAATTTGGGCAAATAATAAAATTTATAACCCCAAATCTACATCTGTTAGAAATATCCTTCAATAACACAATAATTTACAGAGTTTAGGCATTTAGGCATACCTGCGTTTTGGTTTTTGAAGAAAAGAGATCATTTTATTCAATCTGTGCTTGCACACTTGGCAATTTTGTGCATCTTTTTAATTAGTTGTTTTCAGCCCTTTATAGGCTGAAACGCTGGATGTGCTTGGGTGCATATCCTGAGATGAAGTGCGATATGCTTTCGACAGCGCTGACAGCTTGTTACCAAGTCAGCTTCCATCTCATCTCCCTCCCCGCCTCCTTTTTCTGTGAAATCTGGCTGTGTTTAATTCTTATTCCTGACCAAATTCTCTCAAAGCGCAGAACTCCACAAAACACATTCATATAGATTTTGACTTGCAAATTGTTGCAAGTAAATATAAGAAATTAATCTGACTTATTCCATGCATACCTGCTGCACATAGCTGATGGTATACATCTTTGATTTTAATAATCTGTAAATCAATCTGGTATTGATAACAAGCTCAAATCTTCCTCTTTGAATTTCCTGGATGATGTGGTTTAGCCTGCATCTATTTCTCCTTTTAAAATGCATCTTTTTCTCACCCTTTTTCTCTGTTTCTTTTAGTCTTCCACCAGTTGAACATTTTCCACATTTGTCCAGTTCCTTTCAGGATCTTTGTAATGTAACCTTGAACAAAGACAATTGTATTCATCATCCCTTAAAACCGGAAAGGTTTCAGTGTCTGGACAGACATTCTTTTGAGCAGCATTATAGCAGGTTTAAAAGACGGGATCAAAGCCCAACAACATGCTAAGTACACCCAAAGTGCTTCAAAGCGTCAGCACACGCTACAGTTGGATTAGGCAGATTAGTGTGATGTCATCATCTATAGTCAGACATTAGACAGTGGGCGGTTACTCCTACAAAGTGCAGTCGAGACTTGGAAAAAAAGAGGTTTGTTATTGATTGCAATCAATAAGTGAAAATCAATCTATCCATCTCTGCTTCAAAGTACTGCAAATTAAAATTTAAACATGGCCACCATCAGACTTAGGGTCGCAGCCAGCACCATGTTTATGCAGATAAATATAAACAATCAGAGCCAACATTATTTTGATATAACATTGTTTCATCAGTTGTTGATCTTGCAACGTCCCCCCTCCTCCAGTACAGAACTGTGATGTCTGTCTGCTTTCAAGTAATGCAGAAGTAGGATGAACTCAGACATAACCATTCAGATGGAGGTAGCTGTGGGGAACATTGGACATCGATCATATTCTTTCAATACATTTATCATATGTTTTTGTTATAGCTGTGTGTCAGCACTTTTCCATTCTGTGAGCAGTAACTGACAACATCTTCCTTCACTATGATTCCATCAAACCTCTCATACAAAGGTGAACTGCATGTGAAAGCAGGTCTGAGTAAGACATTGCGTCATTGTTTGTCAGTGTATATAAAAAGCCTTTCCAACTTTTGTTCTGGGCTTACTTGAGCTGATGTAGTAACTACAAAAATTCATCTGAACTATGGGCGAGCGATATTCTGCATGATACACATAAAAAGTTCAACTTGGAGAATAATATTTAGTTTGAACTTTTCTTCAGTAGACAATTTGAGGATGGCTTGTTCCCTCATGTATGTGATTTCGGATCATGTACAAAAGTGGCCTCAGTATGATCAACAATCTGCACGTGTTAACTGCTTATCCATTCATCCGTTATCTGTACCGCTTATTCCAATGAAGGCTCCCCTTTCCTTTCTGTTGTGTTTCAATCCGTTTTCTATCTTCTCCATTCAGGTCCAGCAATATATGTCAGTTCTGTCGAACAAAGTTCCATCTATTCATTTTCTTATCTCTTCATCTAATTTAGGGTTGCGGGTAGCTGGAGTCTATCCCAGCAGTCTGGGTAAGAGTCAAGGTACACCCTGGACAGGTTGCCAGTCCATCACAGGCACAACACAGAGACAAACAACCAGAAAAACACACACACTCACCCCTAATTTCAAATGTTTAGTCAACCTAACAGTCAAGTCTTTGGATGATGGGAGGAAGCAGGAGAACCCAGAGAGAACCAATGCTAACACGTGGAGAACATGCAACCATACTGAAAGGCCATAACCCAAGCCGAGGATAAAGCTAGAGATCTTCTTGCTGCGAGACTGTGTAGCTAACCACAGCGCCGCCATGCAGCTCCTTGCTATCTGCTTATTCACGGTAAAACCATAAGACCATGATAAAGCAACTTTGTAACAAAAATGTATTATCATATTAATAATGTTATACTTATAATAAATTATTTTAGCACATATCTTTTTTAAAAAAATAAGTCTATTTTACTTTGAAATGACACTTTTTGATGCATTTACTCACCAAAATGTTGAAAAATTAGGGCTCAGCCTCTGATTGATCACCAATATCATTTGAATGTTTAGTTTTTTACGAGTGCTGAGATGGACTGGCGACCTGTCCAGGTGTACCTGGCTCTCACCTGCTAATAGGTGAGATAGTATCCCAGCTGCCCCACAATCCTGAAATGGATTAAGTTGTATAGAGAATGAATGAATTAATGGTTTTATGATTCAATTGAAAAATTTAACTATGGGCTATATATGTTATTATTACTTCCCATAAGATTGGTAGTGTAAAATGTTTGACAATCCCTTAAATAAATGTTCTCTGTCATCTTATTTAATCTGATGTGATTTTTTTTGGCAATATTCCATGAGATATAGGCTGATTGAATTTTTATCTTGGGGTTATGAGCAGCTTTAGATACTTGTTGGCCAAAAGGGTATTTAATATTTAGGGTGATGAGTTCTGGAGAGATACTGATTTATACAGATAAGTTGATAACATATTCCAAGCATTTATATGTGTGTGTGTGAGAGAGAGCTGAAGTCTGAGGACTGATGTTTAGAGGAAATACTCCAAGACCACCATATCAAAGTCATGTGTCATCGTCACATCTGCTTAGCTTTTTTTTCCATGTTTTGACCTTCAGTTCAAAGATTCAACAAATGAATGCACCCCTCACAGCTTAACAGCATTCAAGTGTCCAGTGAACCATGATGCATATTTAACAGGATGTACCAGCCATTTTGCTACAAACCACAGTTTTACTGAGCTATTCAATCACTCTTAGCTGCCACAAGACATCAACACACAAGCATGAATGTTTGCATGAATGCAGCTTCTTCACGTCTCATTCTGACCATGGGAACTCGTAGTTCTGATCAAAATGACTAAGTGTCTGCAAGGCTCATTCTGGGTCAGGGAGTCTCTGATTTGGACCTAAAACATTCAGAGCTTTATAAACCAGCAACTGAAATTTAAAGTCTGTCCTCTGATGGACATTTGTTACCTAAACAAATGTTACCAAACACCTCCTTTTTTATTTATATGAACAACAGAAAATAAAAATTCACTCAGATGGTAGATTATATATCCTTTATTGAACACATATCCCAAGATGAGACAAAAATGGCAGATGTGAAGTGTGAACGCTGTCCTTCTGATGCATCAGATGTCCACAGCCAGCTGATGGGGCTCTTTTGGTTTGGTCAAATGATTCAGAACACCAAGCCATTTACATGCAGTTGGTCAAAGTTGGCTCAATGATTCATGAGGCCTCGGTTTCACCATCCCTACCAGTAACAGGCGTGAGTCAAAACCAGGGCATTAAGCTGAGGGTTGAGGTCCAAAAGAGAGTGTAATCCAAAAAGGCAAAGAGGTGAGTCGGCGCCAGGAAAGGGAACCAGGACAAGTAGCCAAGCTGGGTAAAGGGCTGTGTGAATAGAACATGCCTGACAAAGAATGACTGGTGAACTGAGGAATATATAGGAGTGAGGGAATGAGGATCAGGTGCAGGTGATCAGGATAATGAGTCAAAAATATGACTGATATTATCCTATATTGAATAATTGAAATGCAAAAATAAAGCACAGTCATTTTACTTAAATCAGCACTGAAATATTCTTAAAAGTAATCCTGGTTGTCTGTAGTAACTGCTCTTAGCTGAGAACAAATCTAAGATTTTTATAAAAGCCAAAATATTTGTAAATTTAAGAGCAACTTTTTTACATCTTGGCCCAGTGACCCCATGGCATTCTGCTTGTATAACTTGTAAAGTTAAAGGAGAACTATTTCATGTTTCTGAAAGACCTATTTAGAGTCAAATATCAAATTTAATTTGCAAACTGTGAATGTTTCTAGCAGCACCCAACCAGTTTACAGAGCAGGTCCAAAAATCCTTTTGTCGAAACAGTCAAATTATAGTGACATACCCTAAGAGAGTTGGAGCTATAAACGCTGCAAATGGAGGGCTTAACTGAATTGTGACCTTCGGGAGCAGGAATAGATGCACTGAAAGGTTCCTATTTGGCTGTGAATAGAACAAAAGGAGGAAGAAGAAAAAAGATACACATGAGGTGTATTGTCCTGGAGAGAGCTCTCCTATTTTCCCCAGTGAGTCCCTAGTGGAAAAAAAGAAAAACAACCGGTTAAATTACCAAAAAGCAAAATCCATATTTAATGTTGTCACTCTAATGTTTATTCTATCCAAATGTGATGCATAAAACATTATGTGATGATGTTTTGTGTTGCTATTCCATTTTATTTCTGCACTTAAACTGTCAGGACTACCAGGATTGGCATTCAGAAAAATAATGATAAAAGGTGAGACACAAAATCACCATCTCAAAAACGCCATTTAAAACATTGGCCTTTAAACATGCACTAAATGCTACATGCATAGTAATCAGACTTGGCACTGAGGCATTCAGCATGTACACAGTCTTTTTATAACAGAAGCGTTTCTATTGTTAAGACTGAAGCTCAGGCTGCTTAATTAGCACTATTTATCACAACATATGGTGCGTTATGTATGAATAGATGTCTCAGTCTTTCAGGTTGAAGATTTTTACAGCAGATAAATAATCACACAAACAGGGTTTTCCAAATAACATCACTTTTTAACTTTTGACAGTTCAAGTTCACTTATTAAATCTAATTCTGTTCAACAGATTTTTTCTGTAGATATTATAAAAAGATGTCATAAATGACAGTTATGAATATAAAAAAGCAGATTTTTTGTAGCGTTTAGGTGAAGGTGGTATGCTTTAAGACAAAGAAAGCTTAAATTACGACTGCTGCATATAGGAGAAGGATTCAGGCGGATTTAAAAGCTATTGCATTATATACATAAACCAAAACCTGTCAGTAGTTTAAATAAGTTTTATTATGACAATAAAATATCAAAGAAAGAGAAAAATCCAGTACACATTGAGAGTATTTTTTTTAATATACTTTGGTTAAAAATATTAAGATTTTGCTCTTACAAATTTCATTCATGTATCCTAACAAAGGTTCCAAAAGGTAATATCTCCACACACATATTTTACTAGTTACCAAAATATTATGCATTTATGATAATTAATTATTAAAGGCAACAGATTTACGTGGTTGGTTTGGAAATAATAAATTTTAGCCATTATGTTTCTAGATACAGCTAGTGGATTGTTAGCTGTGCATGCTAGCATAAGTGTTTCATTGCTAACAGATCATCCAAACACCTTAGATGTTTCTTTTGTTTTTCAGGAGACTGTATATTAGTGAATTTAACTACATCAGGATAATTATAAGGACTGATAAAGGTTTATCATTGTTTTAGATATCTCCAAAGCATCTATACAAACAGAATTTATGTTGACATTATTGTTTCTTAGCAAACAGTGGAAGAGTACCTATCTATATATTGGATTAAAGAAAACCAATTGTGTCATATAATATTACAGTCAATGAATAATGATTTAGCAAAAAAAAAAAAAAAAAAAAGACTAAATCATTAGACCAGGACCACCATACAGGCATTAATTGTAGAAAATTGAGATGTAAATTAACTTGAGGCCCAGATACTCTTGACTGATCAAACAATTACAAAATGATAATAACAATAATAAAAAGTTTCACAAACACATAGAGATTAGGATCCTGTCATTGCTGCTAATGAAATGCTTTTTTGTTGCATACATGTTCTGATACTGACCCTGAGCCATATGAGCCCTGTAATGATCCATATCAGTTAGTCTACTGTTTTTTAAAGATATTTCACTTTGTAGTGTCTTTAGTTTAGCATTTTTATTGGCTCAACAGTCACAGCATGTAAATGATCTCAGGTTGTAACAGTCTACAAGCTGCGGACTATTGTCCAGAATCAGGTACAATATGAGCAATGACCCACTTTAAAAAGTAACATTAAAGAATGAGCTAGGTAATCTTGAAAAGTGGACTTAGCTTAAAAACGAATAAAAACAAGTTCTAGCATTCAGGTGGCCGACCCTTTCAGTCCCTCTCTGCTGTATTTCAGCACAGCCACTAAAGCTTCACCCTGCATAATAGGTTTTCATAAACCTACAGCCGCTCTGGGGGCTGCTCTGTGCCTTTCCATACTGTATGCGCCATTTAAGATCTGACGACGCAGTGTGTTAACACAGTGCTGTTGTAGCAGTGCAAGCTTCCCTGCATACATGTACCCTGGTAACTTACGTATATATATTTTTCATAGATTGACTGGTACCGCTGAATACCCCTGGCCTACTGTACCCATATTTTCATATATATGAAAAGGCCTAAAACACCTGAGTTTGTTTTTTTCTACATTCATGCAAAAATGTCACAACAACACATTATTACAAAAAGTAAACTATCCCAAACTATCCAGTATGGAAAACACAATAACTTTCCATACTTAATCATAAAGTTATAAACTCAGGTCAGCAGAGGATATAAACAGTTTTAACAAGCTCGTCTGGACACTCTTTGTAGTGCTGATTTTCTATCCAGTAAAATGACTTTAATAACACAAATCCATAATAAAACTATTTTCACACTGCTTCACTATAAAATATCACCAGTACGGGGGCGCTGTTTCAGTTTCAAGAGCCGGTGATTTGAAGAACCATAAATGAAAATCCTCTTAGTTTCTCCTTTAAAATGAAATGTTTCAGAAAACCATGGTCATAGAAAAAATGATTATATGTACATAAATAAATGAAATATATTTTATTATTCCTGGAGGGAAATTTAGTAAATAAATAAAATAAATAGATGAGTCTTAGCTTCCCTTGGCCTCTGGGAGAAAAACACCACTGATAATTACTACCAGGTAGTGTTGCACAAATTGGTAGGAATTGAGGATTCCACCAAGGTATTACTGCTTGTTTAACTTGTAAAATGATTTATTGCAGCAAACCATTAGAGACATGAGTTGCATTAAGTTTATTTTGCTTTATTCACAGACTTCTCTATCATGTGACAAATTACACAAAATAATTTGTATCATTGTAACCAAATTCAAAGTGTGAAGGACTGGTGAACTGTCCAGGGTTTACCCTTCCTCTCGCCCGATGACTGCTGGGATAGACTCCAACGACTGAATTATTCACACACTATTTTAATCACATCAGTGACAAAATTCCAACCAAGGACTTTGTGAGCTCTATTTTTTCTAGCTTAACTACATTTTTCTTAATTTTCACATCTAACAGATGTACAATTAACCAATCAGGGATGGTGTGTCAACGGGATCATCAGACTAAGTCACAAGCTATGTCTCTGCTACTTATTTCAAACTTAGTATTACCATGGCCGAGCATCTTTTTAAATTTTTTTCCCTCTGCTTTTTAACCATGAAGCTAGTTGCTGACGCAGAACCACAAATTGTCCCATTTTAAAGTGTGTTGAACAGCTTCAGGTCCTGGACTAAACAATTTAACTCCGCAAATTCTACTTTTTCCTAGAATAGATGTACCCAGTGCATTTTCTTTCCTTTTGCAGCATCAGCACATAATCGTTGTTTGTCGATGTGGAATCCATGTCTGTTTTTGCCATCTTGCAAGTTTGTTTTGGAGTCTTCATAATTCATTTGGAACTTTTCAATGCATTTGGTTTGCACAAACAAAAATCATATTTCCAAAATAATTCACAATTTGCTGTGTGCATTTGTTGAGAGACATTTTCAAACCCTGTGTTTTCTCTGATTTAAAATCAGTCAGTTTTCATTTTTAAAAAATGATAATCTGAAGTTTGTCATTCAACTTTTCCAAAGTACCCAGAATGTGATCAGTTTATAAAGTTTAAAAAAAAGGATACACAGGGAATAACAAAATTCTGCAATGGACGCTCTTGTTTGTTTGAAAGTTCACATTTTCATGTAACCCACAAATTTTAATAAATATAAACTTTGCAACTCAAGAATGAGTTTTTAATAAGGTGCTAAACAAATCCTCTGAAGTCACCTTGTGACATTCAAACACAGAAAGGAGAAAATATAGACTCTTCACACAGCTCCTGCATTTCTTCTGCAACATACTCTTTTATCCATCTGGCATTATGGCAAGCTGTCTCTGCAGCATGAGCTGCTTCTTTCAACCCCCAGCCTTCTTTCATCTCACCTGGAAAAGTGTGTGCTCCCATGTTTATCCCTCATTCAAGGAGTGTGGAGAGTCAGGGTATAGCAGAGGGTATAACGGGTGGAGGATGCACAGCAGCAGACAAAGACTAGGGTGGATCTGACGGCAGTCTTTAACTGACAAAGGCCCCAGTTTACTGCATATCTGTGACATTAAGGATTAGCAGCTGAGAGAAAGAGCTCTGTCTGCACTAGTTAATCTCTCCGCTCCTAACATCACTCACTCAGCTTCAGCCTCTCAGTCTTCCTGTTTCTCACCAGATGCGTCCTATGCTCTAACTTTAATTAGTTTTAGCAAGGATTGGAGGGAAACTTTGTGCTTTCCTCAGGTGATAAAGCAGTAACTGCCTATGAGCTTAGTCAGGGTTAACACAGCTGAGGTCAAGACTAGACTGCTAAGAGTTAGGAGCCAAATAAAAGATAGATAATGAGAAATTAAAATGAAGTGGCTTTCATTTCTTTTTTTATAATACAACACGACCAAAAATCAGCCCAATTCTTACCATGTTTAAATTAGCAAAGACCTTATTGGAATAGCAAAACAGTACAAGTTATTGTCCTGTTATAAGTCCTGTTTTCCAGAGGTTCTGTTTAACTTATTGCTTCACTGTGAAGGTCCAGCTCAACAAGATGACTAATGGTTTTATAACAAAATAGCCATCTGGACATAACTGCCTATTAATTAATTATGCAAAAGAGTGCTAATCAGAAATAATAGGCTTCTTAATTACTGTCTAAAAAAAATGCTATAGAACAGGTGACCAGAAGCAGCTTGGCATCTGGACTTTCAACAGCATGTAGCCTGTAAGGGAAAAATGAAAAATAAACTGCAAAATGACATAATGAGGTTGACAAATTGTCAGCGATTAATGAATGGTGCTGGAAATCCAGTTAATTGTCTCACAGGTGTCCTCGGAGTGCTACATTTCATCTCACATCAAAGTGTCACGTTTGAGAGAAAAAATGGTATTTAAGCACAGCACGTCCAGCTCTGTTATTCATCCAGGCTCATATAACCGCAACTTTAAACACATGTAAGCTAAGCTTTAGATATGTTGTTATAATAAAGAGATATGAAAATTCCTTCCACATGTATATTAAGTTACTCTTTTCAAGATGTTTAGGTTGTGCTCTTGTTTACACAACCATCCTTGGACAACATGGCAAATATGGGAATAATTTTATTCATAAGTACTTAATTATATGTGCATATAGAAAGACCATGCAAATAATACACATATGTGTCATCCAGTGGAAGAAAAATCTCATAATGTAAGAGACCCAGAAACAAAATGAAAGCAATAGCTTCAGATTTGATTATGGCAGGACACACACACAGTGACAGCTATCACAAGTGAAGTGCTGCAGTTAATTGAGTCTCATAGTTTAATGTTTGGGTGAGAATAGGACATGTTTTGTGTGTGTGTGTGTGTGTGTGTGTGTGTGTGTAGGTAGGCTGATAGCATTAGAAGAATTGCAACAGTGGCTCCAGTCATCGTTTTCCTCTGGAGGCCTGAACCACCAAGTGCTACTGTCTAATGGAGCGAGCAAATTAATCTTTCATATTCTGGTGGAAGACAAATTGTGGAGGACTTGAATACACAGTGGACTTAAAATAAAATCTTTACTCAAAAAGACAAGCTTTCACTCTCCCGGGGGATTTTGACAAATAGTTTGAATCAAAACAGATTATATTTTCAGAAAGAAAAAGAAAGTAAATGGTTTATTTTTGTAGTTGTATTGATGTAAGTATCTATGCTTTCATAGCAAAGCAAATTAGCCTCTTTATAGCCACTAAATAATTTCAAACTGTTAGCAAATCTAGTTTGAATTGCTGCACACCAAGCCTGCAGCGATTGCGTAAAAACATACAGTATTATCAAGCTTCATTTTTATATAACGTCTCCAAATAGAAAAGAGATTGGTGACATCAGATGAGGCTGTAGTAAATGTTGTGCCCCTGAATAGGGGTAGCTGATAAAAAAGAAGAAATACTCACAAGAGAGACCAGGCGATGTTTCCTCATGAGGGAATTTACTCGAATGGAGGATACACAAACATGGAAATGCCAGATTTAAGCAGTAAAATTCATCAAGAAATATCCAGAAACATACTTAGCATACAAACTTAACATACTTAGCTGCTAAGGGTAACTAAGGAGTTAACATCACACAGTCTTATTATAGTTGATGTATTTTATGAACAATTATTGAAATAGTACATAACTATTTTAACAGTACATAACTGTTGTTACCCACGCTAATGCAGCTAGCATGTGAGGCTAACACGCGAAGCTACATACATATACACACACATAAGCTAAACATTCAAACTTCTCATTTGCAACAGCGCGATGGCTCTAAACACAAATCCGGTGTTAGCGAAACATCTAACAAGAGCTGCAGTGAAGTTGAACGTGAATATATATTACATACCTGATAAAAAAGCAGAAATAGTCACAAGAGAGACCAGGCGATGTTTCCTCGTAAGAGAATTTACTCGAATGGAGGAAACAAGCCAAGCCCTCTTTGAGCATGCGCAGATAGGCGATTGATCCCACAGTAACGCTCGACCGTTGCGTTACAGAGCACAGGACTAGCTGAACAGACCACAACCCCAACATGTTACCACAAGTCATTCTCCATTGCACAGTTCCCATTCTCTCCCAAACTCAACAGTTTTAAGGAGGAATACACATTTCAATATCAACTTGCCACATTAACAAATGCAAGTATTCTGTTAGTTTAATAAAATGTACTTGAAAAACCCTCCAGATGAAGTAGGCATGTTATGTTTGTTCATATCCTGCCTTCCAGTTAAGTAGCAGTCCCTGAACCTCCTGAGACTCATGCTCAGCTTTTTGTGCATCTTTGTTATTTTTGATGCTTAAAAAATATGAGCTTAATAAATATAGATAATTCTTCATCTTGGTACAAAAAGTAGTTTTCAAAAGAAGTGTACAATAGTCAATATTAATAGATAAAATTAGAAATAAAGTCAGTGTGAAGAAAAGTATGAAGCTCCTGATTATTTCTATAAAAAGACTACCACTGAGTGCAGAAGGTATTGCAACAGGTACGGTTTGCTTTCAAGTTCAGAAAAACACATTGAACACTGCACACCCGACTTTCTTGCACCTTCACATTACACTGCATTAAACAAAAGCCTTTTTAGAGTCAATAAGTATGTGGATATTTTAAAACCTATAAAAGAGAAAAAGAGATTTGTAATTTTATTCTCTTATCTGTACATCACCCTTGTTATTTTTGCACCCATTTTGGGTTTGGCACAGTGACAAAATGTAATGTCCGATGTCCTATTTCACTATGACTGAAATATGGCAAGGCAAGGCAAATTTATTTGTATTGCACAATTGAACACAGGGTAATTCAAAGTGCTTTACAGAGCATTAAAACAAAATAGGAAGAAAGAATTAAGAAAAAAGAAAATGACAATTAAAAATTATTAAAATCATCAGCTGATTTTAGCCTATATATGACTTATATCCTGTTTGGACAAAGTTTCCATTCAAAACAAAAATCTTTCCCATAGCGTTTTCATAAAATATTGTCTTTGTGCAGATGGAAAGCGTAAATAGGAGTAGAAACGGTGTCACGTGGATGCCAAGTCCGTATTGGGTAGCAAGACTTTAGATAGTGACCCTGCATGTGTGCACGGCATCGTCATCAGACCAGAAGAGGAGAGAGAGTTAACTATCCATACTAACATTATCAATGCATATTCACTGATGTCCTAAATATTGCATAATAACTAGATTTTGGTTTAAAAGACCAAATAACTTTTCAGATTCAGCACATGAAATGGAACTTTCCCACTGATGTTGTTATGTCGTTTACAGATGTACTTGTCGCTATTCCAGTTCAAGCATGAACAGACAGGAATTGCATTTTATGAAATTTCACTCATAGGCCCGCTATCAAACCTTTGCATTTTTGTGGAAACAAGGGGCCAAAACCGTCTCAGCATTAGCAAGAAGCCCTTTATGAAAGATTACAACATAGTTGATGTAGTACAGTCTGTGTTTTAGCAAACACAGTCCTCCACAGAATTGTTAGGAGAAAAACACAACGATATAAAACATTTCTTTTTTTTAGGACAGCTTAATATAGAACATGATGTAGGTAATTTAAAAAATAAAAGGTTCCCGTAAACAGGGAAGAAGTTATAAATCAGCTTCTCCTGAAAAAAACCAATGAACAGCCTGGATTCCTGTCATGGGGCACATGGACTGGAAGCCTGTGCTCTGGCATTGGTTATGCAGCACTTATTTAATCCGTGGCTGACCGTCTGACGTCTCCAAAGACATTGACTGTTCCCCATTTCTGGACAATTTGTCTTATATGTAGAACTATTAATTATGGGTAATTCTGCTAATCTAGCAAACTAATAGAAGATATCTATTTTTTGGTTAAAAATACTTACTGTAGGATCAAACATATCCATCCATCCATTTTCTTAACTGCTTAATCCAATTCAGGGTTACAGGTAGTTGGAGCCTATCCCAGTGGCAGCAGAGACAAAGTAGATCAAAAATATATATATATTTTTAAAACCTGTATAGGCAACAGATGCAATCATTCAAAAAGGCCTCATTTATGTTCAAAGTCAAACATTTAAACCAGAAGCTCCTTCAGTCTATCTTTAAAACTACTGAACTGAAGGCTGAGAGCTTCTGAATGTGTATCCCGCTTAGTTAGTCTCCCTCTCTGCCTCAGCACTGCCATCCAGGAAAACTGATACTTATCTGTTTAAGACTTTTCTTTAAGGTGAGGCTAAAGAGAGCAAAATGTTCCTTCCAAAAACAAAGAAAGTGAAGAACAAACAAGTTCAGACCAGCACCTGACAACATGGAAGGTGCCACACTGGGAGACTTTATGTGAGATCCACTGTTGTGCTGACATTGCCTGAAGGTGTGTGTGTGTGTGTAAAGTTGGGGCTTACATACAGAGAACTGGGAGAAGGGCAATCAGAACTGATTGCCAGGCTTTTACAATCAACACCCTGGTGCTATAATTGATGTGTCAACGCCAGACCAGAAGTCACAGCCTAAAAACATCTCAAGCACAGCACAATATGAGGAAATACAAACAGAAGGGGGGACTTTGTGGTTATATACACAACCCCACACATCACACAAGTTGGTGATAAGGTATAAATGGTAAGGGGAGTACTTCTACAGACCTAGATATATTTTTTTCTTATCAATACTCTGCTTTAAAAAGTCACTTTATGAAAGAAATCAAAATGAGATGAGTATGTCAGAAATATCTGGAAAAATTCAATTTACTAATCTTCAAATGAGCTAAAATTAAACACTGCTGTATCTTATTCAACACACACAGAAATGTAGTTCCAGTACGTTGCAACAAACCAGTACTGGATGATCGACAAGATGACCTAGATTTTGGCTCTTCCTTTCTGAAAAGCCTAAAGATGAAGAGGAGAAATGTTTGAAGAACAGAGTTGTTCAGATGTTTGACACTGCATGTGCATAGTTTCCTGTCAGTTGTAGATTACTAAATATTTGAATATATTCTCTAAACTATGGCTAAGAAATAATTTACTACTGAAAGTCAAAGGTATACTTTTCTTGCATGGATATATTGTCTCAGAAAACAATGCTTCTAAAAGTTGGCAGCATTTACTGGTGGTTATGGCAACCTATAACCTTTTATATGTTCACAGATATGTTATCATGTTTAATCTGTTAAAGATGAGGCCAATAGATATACAGAGGTGCAACCGGTTGTCAAAAGACAAATGCACTTGCTATTTTATGGAGGTTATTTTGCTCGTACCAGGGTTGCCACCAGGTTTGCTTTTAGATCTGCCTTGATTCTTGGTACAATAGGTTCAACAGGACTTTAGAATCCTTATCAGAGACGATTCATATTTGTTTGGTAACTTCACACAGTTTCCGCAGACTTGTTAGCTGCACATCAATGATGGAAATAATTTGTTCCACCACTTCCCAAATCTGCTTTACTGGAGACAACTGGAGTATTCCACACCATGACACCACTAGCACCATCCTGATCTGTTGATACAAGACAGGATCTTTTATGTTGTTTACATCATATTCTGAGCATAACATATGAACATGGAGTTGAAACTGAGACTCATCAAACCAAGCAACGTTTTCCATCTTCTATTGTCCAGTTCCAGTGCAAATTGTACCCTCCTGTTCTCAACTGGCAGTAGTGGTACCCTGTGTAACCTTCTTCTACTGTAGCCCATCTCCTTTAAAGTTCAACATGTGCATATAGAGGTGGCATTCAGCATGTTTTAGTTGTAGCCAGCGGTCATTTGAGAAACTGTTTCCTTTCTAACATCTCCAACCAATGTGCCCCTTTGCCTCTGACATCAAATAATGCCTGTATTATGTTGAAAAAATAAAAATCACATTGATTATGTTGTTGGTCTTTTGACCCATTGTTAAGTAATGACTAGAAGTGGACCCAAATGCTGGAGGAACAGGCAGGAGGCAGCAGAAATGCAAATAAGGATTTAAATTCGACAAAAGCATAAAATTGGACAACTGAGAACACAAAACAGCAAGCAAAACTGGAACAGAAAAATACACAAGGAAAAACCTACAAAATAAAACAGGAAGCCAAAACTAAGTTAAACTAAACAAAAACCCACAAACCGTAACAGACCAGTAAATCTGGTTAAACCCATGACAACTTTATTTTAGTTTATACAAACATTTAGAAAACAGAAACGTAATATGATTTTTTATGTCTAACCCCATATTTAAGAACTATTTAGTGAAGTTTTTAACTTATCTAAAGAAGCAACAACAGATCTGTCATCTTCTGTGTTTCTTTACATATGTATCCACCAGATCCTGTGCAGGTTCGTTGGATGGTCTGAACCTGACCTTTTCAATCACAGCTGCAGCTTCAGGGGATCAAGCTGGCGTGTTTCACCTGTCAATCTTGGGAAGGAGGAGTGTATTGCAGAGTTCCTCCAGGAAAAAGAAAACCTTTGTATCACTTGTCTTGCTTCCATTGTTTGATTTCAGTCCACAGCACATTGTACACTCAAATATATAAATCCCCATTGGTGTAGAAAAGAACCAAGGGGCCAATGAGCAATGCTGGACTTTGTACAGATTGCCAACTCCTCCTTTGATGGAGTTACAGTCCAAAACCATTTGTGGCTTTATCTCTTCTCTTTAGGCAGAGATGCATTTGTGTGGATTATGCTCATTATAAATTAACATTATACACATAAGTAATTATTTTCTTTAGACAGTATGAAAACAACTGTCACTTCCTCATTGTTGAACAATGCAGAGGTTCTCCCAGCATCTTCAGAATTTCACTGGGAATTTCTCATGGCCCTTCCCGACATAGTCATCTCCAAGGCAGTAGAGTTTAAAGAAGTCGTCACTTTCTTTACCCATATTACCCATACTCCACGGATAGCTAGTTTTTGCTGCACAGGTTGCCCATGTTACTGCCATACTTGGCAGGCTTGTTGTGCATGTACTGACGGAAAAAACAGCTACCCTTGAACGGAACAAGTCACTCATCTACAGTTACATGGGGACCAGGATTATACAACAAAGGTAGAATTTCAACCCATTTATGTCTTTCACAGCAACCAGCTGGCATTGCAGTTGCCAAATCGGAGATTGGACTTCCACTCTCTTCATTCCACAGACCTGCAGTTCCTTCTCTGTTTGACCTGCACACTCCAGCTAACAACAGAATTTCTAAATAAGTCACTCTGATCCAGTGGCTTCCATTTCTCTCGAAATTCACACCTATCCTCCATGTTAGTCTTGTCCAGTATAATTCTCTGTGGGAATATGAAGAATTCAGATGTTGACTGGATATTATTAACTCACAAGAAGGCAAATCTTGTTGGACTGGGAGTAATTTTGATGACATTGAAAAATGACAGTCTTTGTTGTGTTGATGTTTACCATTTCAAATGACCATTTTCAGACCCCGTCTCCCCTCTGTGAATGATGTTTAGTGCATACCCTGGTTTTCATCTGTCCTCTGAATTCTCCTCAGAAATTGGACCATCTGGATCATCAACATTGTCATCAGTTTTTGAAAGATTCCCTGTCTATGAAAACTCTTCCTCTTCATCAAACTGTGATAAAGTTTTAGCTGTGAACTTTCTGGAGCTCTTTTTTTTTTGTTTAGTCAAAGAGATGATATGAGAAGAGAGACAAAGACAAGGTTTCTCTTCAAGGCACACCTGGATGTCTGGGTATTCAGAAACAATCTAAATACAATACATCGAAGAGACATGTTTTTTTTAACTCTGACCAGATACTTATCATCAATAAAGGATAAGTAGCTAGATAAGCTTATCTGAGTCAAATGAACCCCTCGCCCCCCATTATCTTTGTGTAAAAACACTGCACATACTCAGCAGATATTCCACTACAGATCAAAGTGTCCAAATTTCACTCAAAGGGTCATGACCCCAGAAGAGAAAATAATCACAAAATTTCCTGAAAAAGACAGATAATAATAATCAATGTTTTGGTTACCACAAAAACTGAAATGGGTGAAAATAAACCTTATCATATCCTATAAAATGTATTTTAAGCACATTACTGTGAATTATAATTGAAATATTATTAGTGTAATTATTTCTCATTCAACTGCTTGAAACTTGACTATAATGATCAATGTACTTGTCAATTCCAAGGGCTGGTTAAAGATATATTATTGCCAACACAGATTTTATCTCTTATGTCTCCAAATGTTTGTGTTAAAGTATCTGACACTCCAGAGACAATTATAGAAGTTACTGTATATCAGTATTCACAGACTAAACCAACCAATCAATCTTTGTCGCTGTGCCAATGCACAGCTAATTAAGTGTCACTTTGAATATCGCAGTGTGCTATCTGCTTATAAGAAAAGTCCTATAAAAAAAAGGAGTGTAGAACGGCATGTCATTGTATTATCAGATCACGCTCATCATCAGTCTTGATTTTGGAGCCTGAAGGAGGTGAAGTGGGACGCAAGTGTGTAGCTGAAGACAGTTTTACATTCTTCTTTTTCTTTTTCCACTCATGTGTCCTCAGGGATGAGCACGGTCTTATGGAAAAATAATCTCAATGTTTAATCCTGTACATTGTGTTTGCATTAGGATCTCTTATTTCTGAAGCGATTATATGCAATCAGAATTTGTTTGTGCCATGTTTCACAATCTTAATAGTGTGATCTAACTTTGTCCTACACTCAATCTGCATTAATATGCATACTTTTATCTTGGTGAATGTATTAACATTCATATACTGCACTCCTCTCACATCATGGTTGATTTCTTCACTAGATTAAGCATCTTTATATCCTTATTACAAGTCCCTGAACAGATGAGTTATGGACCAGAGCCTTTTAATATTACCTGTGAGAGAAATATAAGTAATGTGGACTTGATTTGAAGTAAGATAATTGGAGTTTTGCTTCCAAGCCACTTTGTCTTTATTACACCAGTTTTGAAACAAGCTAAGAGTTAATGTAATATTATCTCACTGCCATCGTTTTCTTAATAATAATTTTCTCAAACAATGTGATGGTCGTTTTTAAAAATGTACAAATAACTTTGCCTAAAATCAATCTTAACTAAATTGCTTAGTCATCAAGGATGATAAATACTTTGTTACACAACTTAAGTAGAAACTAAGACTACATTTTTTTCTCTTTATTTGGATAAGTTGATCCAATTTTTACCCTCACCAAGGAGGTTATGCTTTTTTCTGAGTTTGTCTGTTAACTTCATACGAAAACTACTTGGTGTATCTGTATTTTTAATTAATTAATTCATTTTTGTTTCTTTACAGAGAATGGGTATTGGTACTTAGAATCCATTTTTTTGGAAGTGATCTGGATCCAGTTGTGTTCAGAAGAATTTGGGAAGGATTCTTCCCAATATAAACGGATCTGAGCAGCTTGGCAAAGGTCTAAGCCTTCCAAGTGTGTCTTCTAGTTCAGGGGTCAGCAACTCCCATTCAAGAGAGCCGAACTGCTGCAAGTGTTATAAATTTCCATGCCACAGCACAAGTGACACACATCAGAATTAATTAGCAGACTTGTGCAGAGCTGGACATCGGCTGTGTCTCATAATTGGAACTGCAGATTTGACGTGCGCATACATCATACTGGCACACCAAGTGCTGTCCCAATTCAAAGGGTACTTTGAAGGTACAAATGGCTGTTGAGTTTAATAGGTGTATTGCCATCTAATTGTTTAGCACAAAATACATATTTTACATAACTGGGTAGGATTTTCTGGAATGGTCCTTAACTGGTTCAGGTCCTAATTAGAGATTCAGAGTTACTTTGTTACGATCAGCAGCTATAAATCTGAGTGAGTGGCCATGACTAATCAAGTACGTCAATGGTCAGTCCTTGGACCTCTTCTGTATATGCTCCTTTTAGGTCTACTACAGAACGTGAACATCAATTATCACAGTTATGCAGATGATACAAAACTTCATGTGTCTCTGTCACCAGATGACTGTAGACCAATACATCTACTGTGTCACTGTTTGGAGCACATAAACACCTGGATGAGAGAAAATTGTCTCAAATTAAACAAAGATAAAATGGCGATTATTTTGTTAGGTAGTTTTAAGAGCCCGAGTCGTTTCCAGATGCATATCCTCTTCTTTTTGCTACCAGTCAAGTCTGTAACCTTGAAGTACTGATAGACTCACATTGAACTTTTAGCAGCCACATCAAAGTTGTGATTAAGAAGCTTTTTACCGACTTAGAAAAATCAACAAAACTAAAGAATCACTCAGAAAGCGCAAACCTCCGCCAAGCTCACAGGTCGCCATCATTTTGTGACTCACAGCCCAAAATATTAATTAGTCACACATGATCTTTGTCAGAGTGAAAAACACCAGACAGAAACGGCCAGGAAGAGGCATCAGCTGCAATGACGTGTGAATATCTCTCAATGTTAGAATTCTTCAAAACATTTGTGGATCCAAACAGTGATCTGGATCAGCTCCAAATTTAACCACTTCTTCATCTTCCCGTTCTGGATATATCCTGGTCATTTTCATGAAAATCCATCCATAACTTTTTGAGTTATGTTGTACAAAGACCGACAAACAAACAGATAAACGCCAGCAATAACATAACCTCCTTGGTGGAGGTAATTAGAGCATTAGTCTCCCAGTAAGACCAGGAGAAACTTATCCATACTTTCATTTCCAGTAGATTAGATTACTGTAATGGTCTTTTAACAAGACTTCCCAAAAAGAGGATAAAGCATCTGTAGCTTATCCAGATGCTGCTGCTAGAGCTTTAACAAGGACTTAGATATCTGAACACATCGCACCAGTTTTAACATCTTTACACTGGTTTCCAGTCAGTCACTGGATATATTTTGAAACTCTGCTGGTTGTTTATAAATCCCACAACGGTTTAGGACCAGAATACATGAATACATGATACGTGATGTATTCAGAGAATATAAACCAATCAGAGCTCTTAGATCCGAAGACTCAGGTCAACTAGTCCAGACCAGAGTCCAGACTAAACATGGAGAAGCAGCATTTAGCTGTTATGCTGCAAAC
>JBAMHX010000014.1:23968103-23985653 GCA_037177515.1 Pseudomugil tenellus
CCAGCCTTGCTGTTTTGGAGCTGTTGGAGGAACTCAACGCAGATTTGGAGCCAGACACAAGAAGGAGTCATGCATACATGCAATAATTAAACTCCTGGTAAGTCTAGAGTTTTTGGCATCTGGGTCATTCCAGCGTACAGCAGCCAACAGAGCAACGATCTCTCAGTCACGTCTTTCACGTGTTAACTGAATTCTTAAATGGAATGTTGCGCCGGATCACAACGTTTATTAGATTTCCACACACTCGAGATTCTTTGAATAAGACAAAACAAGTTTATTTTCAGGTAGCTGGATTCCCCATTGTTATAGGAGCAATTGACTGCACTCATGTGCAGCTTATGCCTCCCGCAAATAGAGCATATATACAGAAACCAAAAACACACCCATTCGTTGAATGTGTAGTGAGTATGTAATGCCTTTGGCATCATAACCAACATTCCTTTGAACAGCTGTCAAATTTCTTTGCTGTAGCTCTTTGGATATTTTATTGGCTTCTTCCACCAACACCTCTAATTCAGATACAGATCAAACTTGTATTTTTGCTTGCGGTTTTGTAAAGTTGTCATCGTGAAAACCATGACACACGCTAAATCCTCATTTAAATAGGCGTGTGTCCAACACTTTGCACCCGCTGTCATTTGCGTGAGCAATCTTAGTAGATCACCTACTAATTATGGCCCCGCATCACACGCTAAATTCTAGATGCCACACGCTAATTAGTACACGCAAAATGGGATTTTAGTAAATTCCGCCCTAAATGGTTTCATTAAATACTTACAAGTACAAAAGTTTGAAAGAGAGAAAGTGCGTGAGTGTCAGGACAAAATAGGTGGCAGGTGGAATAAGGTGAAGGATCCTTGGGGTTGAGGAAGAATGGCAACAGTTTAGGAGTGCAGTGATTGGGTGTGCAGAGGAAATGTGTGGTAGGAGACGTGTTGGGGGTGGTATAAGAAAAGGAAGTGAATGGTGGTGCGAGGCTGTAAGGATGGCTGTAACTGAGAAGAGACGTGCGTATAAAGTGTGGCTGCAGAGAAAGGACAAGGAGTCGTATGAGTGTTATAAGAAGAAGAGAAGTGTTGCAAAGAGAGTAGTGCGTGAGGCAAGAGTGGCTGCAGATGAAAGGTGGGACAGACAGTTGACTGAAAATTTTCGGGAAAACAAGAAAATGTTTTGGAAGGAGGTGAAAAGAGTGCTAAAGGGAGTGTCTGGGAGAGAGGAGAAAGTGAAAACAGGACGGAAGGATGCTGGTTGGGGGAATGCAGTAAGAATGAAGTGGGTGGAGTATTTTCAGAGGCTGTTGAATGTGGAGGAAGATCGGGATGCTGAAATTGGATGAATTGGGAGAGTTGAATGAAGCGTTGATTATGCGAGAGGAAGTTGAGCAAGCTGTGGGAAAGTTGAAAGGAGGAAAGGCTGCAGGTGTGGATGGGTGTACTGTGGAATGTTTAAAGTGTGGTGGAGCGATTGTGTGTGTGAGATTGTTCAATGTGTGTTTTGTAAGTGGGCAGGTGCCGCTTGACTGGATGAGTGCGTGTGTGGTTCCTTTGTACTAGGGTAAGGGTGACAAGTATGAATGTAGTAGTTATAAGGGTATTAGTCTGTTGAGTGTTGTAGGCAAGGTGTATGGGAGAGTGTTGATAAATAGGGTGGTTGAGGGGATTGAGTGTATAATCGGTGAAGAGCAGTGTGGTTTCAGGAGAGGTAGAGGATGTGTGGACCAGGTGTGTGAAAAGTATCTGGCTAAGGGACAGTGAATGTGAATCAGAGTAAGGCGATGAGGTGCATGAGGGCAAAGGATGAACGTAGGTTGAATGTGGCTTTAAATGGGGAGCTGCTGGATGAGGTTGAATGTTTTCAGTATCTGGGGTCGCATGTTGGTGTGGATGGTGGAATAGGGGGAGAGGTGGAGTTTAGAATGAAGTACGAAAGATATGGGGGGGCATGAAAAGAGTGTTTGAGTGTAGATCACTGGGGATGGATGCGAAAAGCAGATTGTATGAGGGTGTGGTGGCCCCTGCTGCGTTGTATGGGGCTGAAACATGGAATTTTTGTAAATAATTTTAACTTTAACAACGTTTTCAGAGTGTTTTAATGCAGCATTTCTTAGTAGGGCAAGCTGTATACCTACCTGTATACCTACACTAAGGCCTGCAGGACAATGTCCTCCTTCTTTTAAATGCATTTAGACACAATATATAGAACGAACACTATATACACAGTATAGGGTAACACAGTAGGGATGTTTGAAGAAGGGGGAAATAAAATTCAGAATAGAGTAACAACAGTGATGGTGATGTTGGGGGTGTGCTTGGGTGCTCGTTGTCCCTCTCTGGGTGCGCTGGCCGTCCCTGTGTGGTCCTCTGGAGGTTTCCTGGGTGATGATGATGTTTCGGTTTCACGCTGGGTCTGGCCACTTGTTTCCCTGGTGGCGCCTTTGGCCGGTCCTGTATGTTTTTGTTTTTTTTCTTTTTCTCACCCAGGTGTGTGGGCTGTCGTTCCGGTTGTCCTGTGCATGGATGGGGGGTGGCCGCCAGTGTGGGCTAGAGAGTGGTGATGGTGAGGGAACGCAAGTGCAGGTGGGGGCAATGGAGGGGGAGGGGTTTGGGGGGGGGGGGTAGATAGACAAAAGTTTACTGAGTGGTTTACACTGTATTGTTCTAACAGGTATTTAGTCTGTGATAATGTTTATTTTATACTTCCTTTGGTACATCACTTATGGTTGCTGAAGTAATGTCATGCCAGAAGGATGACTTGGGGAGACCCTGACACTGGGTGGGTCATGCTGTGCTCCGGGTGAGACCACAGTATTCACAATTAAATAGCTTTTATTTTAATTCATTATCTGTTTTTAAATTATGTTCATCAACTTGATTGAAACTGACAATTAGTGAGCTAGTTGAAAAAAAGTATAATCCTGACAAACCAAAGTCCTTTTATGTCCAGATAATGCAATGAGAAAAAGCAGAATCTTGGGTCCTTGTAGGGGTTCAATTTAATCACTTGCAAAATCCTGCTGTGTTATAATTAGAGTTAGGGGGATGATTTCCTTTGCTGACATTAAAATGCTAACTCACACCATCATCTAATCCAGTGACTTACATAATCCAGTTCAAAATACTCATCACACACTGCCTTACGTAAACAAGCAGCCACTGATCTCATTCACACACATACTACAACACATTCGCTTCACTTAATGGAGAAAATATCCAAAATTATAAAATTATTTTCTAATTATAAAAATTGCTATAATTTTCCACATATAGAGAAAAATAGTAAAACAACAGTTTTTTCTCAAAAGTAAAGGAGAGTTCAAATAAAATAAAGGATAAAAATATGGGAAATATAAAAGAACTCAAGAACCAAAGTCCAGTGTAAAGAAGTTAGATTTGAACAGAGTTTTAAACTCTTAAACAGATGGATATAAAAATAAAAGGGAGGGTGGCAAAACTTTTGTGCCACACTGCAGTTTTGTGTGTATAAGATGAAAGAACTTTTCCCATTAGATGTGCATGAAGGTATGTTGCTTCAGAATTCATGTCAGACAAGCACTCCCTTAAGTGTCTTTTCTCTTAGTTGATTTCTCCATTGCCCTCATAAATGCACTTCCATCACTCTTCCACTCATAAAGTCCACCACCCAAATGACTTGGATGTGCCAGTGAGGCTTTCATTCATATCCTGAAGATAGTAATGGTGTCAGTCATTTACCAGTTCCTGTAGCCTGTCCACTGATACATTATTAGTCATCGCAGAAATTAAATAAATGTTAAATACAAATGTTAAATAGAATTCAATAGAAGTCAAAATATTCTTGAATCAGAATGCCTTAATATATGTATTTCAAGCCTCATGTTCAGAAATTTAAACTCAAATTTACCACTTATATTTTATTTTTAGGCAACCTCTATTTTGCTGCGTATGGCACTGAAATCTCGGGACATTCAGGGTAACAGTCATGCAATGAATTTTGATTTTACATAAAAGAGTCAGAGTGATAAAAATGATTTAAAACAAAAACGCAGGAATGTTGCATTTTGGAAAACGTGTTCAAATGGAGCTAATATGTGAAATAACTTGAAGAAATGGGAATATTATAAACTGAAGAATAATCGTAACTGATTAATCATTAACAAAAATAAAATCTGCACTGGTGTACAAGGAGGTTTACCGCATAGTTTGGTTTGAAGAAATTCTTTTTTTCTTATAGCAATGTATAATTTTATGATAAAAATATGATAAAAATGTGATTAAGAGACAGATAATTTGTCTTTCAGCTCCTCGTTTTTCAAGTTTTTATTTAACTTAATCTTGTTTTGGGGTTATTGAATATTAATATTCTGATGTTGCTAAAAATAAAATACAGAGAAGCCTAAGCCAAAAGGCAGAAAATGGTATATTTTATCATTTTAACTATACTCAAAGTAAAAAAAAAAAAAAGTTGCTGCATCCAGTTTCTTGTCAACTGAACAAAAAAAATTGTAATTTCAAAAATATCCATACAGATTCACGGGGAGCAGAGACACATTCAATACTCATAAAACAGTTTATTTAAAAGAGACTTCAACTTCTTAAAACTCAGAAAGACAATGGCTATTAAGGAAGAACAGTTTATTAGTTAAAATATACAACTTCCACACTAAAAATATGTATGAAAAGGGTAAAAATTAGGCAGGATACTTAACACGGGGAGATTCTATTACAGACCCAAATCATGTACATCTAGTGCCACTCACACAGCACTCCACACTACAAACCAAGTACACTACAACTAGGTGACCAACCCTAGTTGGCTTACCACACTGCTACCACTGCTACTTACTACCACACATGAGGGTGAAAATCCCATGTGTACCCCCCCCCCCCCCCCTGTTGGGGGAGTATATGTGGTAGTGTAAATTAAAAAGAAATATGCAACGATAAATATTAGATGGTTCAGTTTACAACAATAAAACTCAAAGAAGAATTTAAAATTTTCCAGATATTACCAATCATTGACTTTCGTTTCCAATGAGACAGACAAACCAGACCAATGATGAAATATCCAACAGGCAAAGCAGCAGTCTGGTGCTTAATCTAAAACAGGGCATGAATAGTCAATAATATTATGTTTATGAGGGACTCACCCTCCTATATTTCCAGTTTAAAGTTACCTTCTTCCTTCTGTGAACCTAAAAAGATTGGAAATGGCAACTGACTCAGCACATGCCTCCAAAAACCAAGGACTTAACGCCCTCCTCTACAACATAAGGTAATAAAAAGCTATATCAACCTAGAGATATTATGCGTGGAGCATGTGACACGAAAGTCTCATGACCATGGTTTTGATCTGTAGATTCAGCATGCTAAAAGTCACGTGAATACACTAACCGAGGCCTCGTTACGTCATAATCTATACTGTTACATTACAGCCCAATTTTTTTTTTATGACAATAGAAAAGTAGACAAAATAAATAGTTTATTGAACACTTTGTCAATGAAGAGACAAAAATGATTCATGTCAGTGCTTTCCATCTGATGCATTACACACCCACAGCCAGCAAATGGGAGTCTTTGAACAGATTTAATGTTTCGACACTTGTTGATCACAAGTGGTTGGTCAAACTTTACTCGTTGTTTCATGAGGCCTCGCTTCTCCCACCACATAAGTCTACTATGTCACCAAGAATCTTACCACACAAACCAGGAGGCACTAATTGCCTTCACCTGCCCTTATAAAAGGCAGGAAACTGACTCCTCCCTACAGGGGACGGAGCTTTCACACTCCATATCAACTCTCCCAACTACATTCTTTGACCTCACAAGATATGTTTTAGGGATGTACTAGATTAGCAATAAATTCAGCTCTTCTTATCCTGTTAAATTGTTAGCATGTCAAAATGGACTTGCACTGATACAGCACAAGTCATGTTGACCACTCAAAGCGCTTCACCCAGCACAATAACACCAAATAGGTTCACTGGGGAACAACCTGGGGTTCAGCGTCTTGCCCACAGCATGTACTCAGGGAAAGCCTGCAATGAATTTCATAACCTTCCGGTTGAAAGACGACTGCTCTTCCACCTGAGCTATAGCCTTAATAACATTGATGCTGTGTGAAAATATTTGCTTTTGGTAAAATGGGATTATTTTCTTCCAGGAGATGTAGTTAAAATAATGAATCCCTCATTACAATTAATCCCACCTATTCTATAGCTTCTGAGAAATTAGTGTCAAAAGTAATTGGGAGTTTAAAAGGAGAGTATCAGTTTTGCACAGATTGCTTAGTTTGAGTCCAGAAAGTTTTCATGCTTTTGACATATTAGACAGAAATTAAGCTTAGTTTAGCTTGTTAGCATAAAATAGCAGATAAAGATTCTAATCCTGCAACCAGCAGATATGATCTATTTCTTAATGACAGCTCATTTTGTAAAGTCAACATGTTTTGTGGAAGGTGGACGAGCAAAGTTTTAATGTTAATTTCAGAATGACGACCAATCTGTAGCCCTTTTCAATTTAACTGCAAATTGTGAATATAGTAACCTACTTACAAAATTATCAAGATAATGGTCTTTATTTTTGCCTCTCAGTTCTAAAGGACTTCAGCTTCAGAGACCAGTCAATCAATGACAGATTTCACAAAGTGCAACGAAATTTACTAGAAAGCTGCCAAGTGGAAGTTTTATTACGAAGATAGATAAAGACACATTGATTGTTATTGTTTACAATTGGTTAATCCTGATCATGCGCACTAGCTGGTGGCAGAAGATATGGCGTATGTGGCATAACTCGTAGTGTTTACACAATGGAAATTCCAAAGAAGCTAAAATCAAGTCGCTTAAAGCAAAAGAGAACAATCTTGACCATTTATCAGAGAGGGATCGTGAAAGATACAAACAGAAGTTCTATGTGCATGGTGTTTTGTTGCCGGAACCGTTTGAAATGGATGAAAAGCAATTGGACAATAACTTGTCGAAGTGTCCGTTTGTGCAATATGGCACCATTTGGAACTATTTAATAAACACTCCTGGGTTGTACACAACTGAAGTCTTGGAAGCTTGCAAATCCTGGATGGATACAATTTTTTAATTTGTCTGTATCTTCATGAAGTTTTATACTACAGTGCAAATGACTAACTATGCTTCCTACGGAGTTAAATTTTTCCGTCCACATTAAAGGACCATATTCGAAATAAAGGCTTTACTCTTTGGGTGAGTTTGAAGAATGTGTGTGTATGTAACAGAAATTATATATTTGTTCTTTTTTGGAGAACTGATCTAAAGTCTGTATGCAAAAATCAGACGTGTCCCCTGCTTGTACTCACGATCATAAACATGTTTAGCGTAAAGACGACACATTCATAATGTTCTGTTTGTGCAACCTACTGCACTAAACATGGCATAATCTTTGTTTACAAACTGTAAAAACAGACGACGCTACCATCTAGTTATTATATGCAATGGCAGCGGTGGATGTGTCTTTCTGACGCCAGCCTGAAACTAGGTCAATGAGCAGGCAATCAGGATGTCACTCTTCAATGTGACTATAAAGAAACTGAGAAAATATAATGAAGGAAATTAATACAACTGAAGTACTTAATAATTGTGAGCAAAAATCCTTAACTTAGTTTAACTTAAAATAAAGATTGTGTATGACAGATTTGCAGGATTGAAGATTCCTTTTGAAAGAATATGAAGATATGAACCTCAATTAGGGTTTTGGGTATCATACTGTTTCTGAAAGTAATAAGACCTCAATTGTATTTTATTTTGCTTCATCACCTATTTAAAAAAAGGCATTATGAAGGTTAAGATATTTTCATGAAGGGTAAATATAAACTCTAAAATTAAAAGAGATTATACAGTGCATGCTATAGAATAAAAACAAAAAATATCTACTGTTCACATTCATCGACATGATTGTAGGCAAAAGGAAGCAGAAGTGGAAAAGATAAGCATTATCACAAAAGAAAAGACGAGTAAATAAAGAGTAGGAAGAGAACACAGGAAGCAATGGGATGATAGAGTAGTAATGGTATAGGTCCTATGTGGTGAGAAGAAAAGAGGTGAGTCAGTGAGAAGAAGGCAGTGACGATTTACTGTAGCAGCTCGTTACTGCTGAGCCAACTTGTGCTCTCCTGTCATCTTCAAGAGCTAATTGGGAACTCCAGTGTGAAAACTCAAGCCTGTGTACTCTCGCAGACACGCTGCAGACAAACACACACTTATATGCTTTTTCAGAACCATACAAACTTTATAGGGAGTAGACCAATAATCTTAAAATCTCAACTAAAACTCTAACAAAAAAAAAAAAAAAAAAAACAAAAAACGAAAATGTTGACAAGCTGCAACAGAGAGTACGCCTTACAAGCACTGGATTTCTAGTATTTGCAGACAATGAGATCATATGGAGTGGTCCGTAGCCAAGTGTGAAGCCATTGGATCGATGATTAGCATGTCCCTACTCTCAGCTTTTCCTAAGCTGTCTGTAGTAACTCGCAGGATGAACTGAAATAAGTTTGTCTTGCAAGTTGTCCAGTTGTTCCATCAGAGATTAGATGAGACACAGTCAGCTCAGAGCAGAGTCTATGATCCTCCATATCAAAATGGGCAAGATGAAGTGGCTCGGGTCACTGGTTAGGATGCTCCCAGAACTACCCCCTTGTGAGCTGTCCCAGGTATGCCCCACTGGGAGAAAACCTTGGGTTATTAGGACCCAAGACATGTGCTGGCTTGGAAAATTCCTTGGGAAAATTCCTTGGCCTATAAAAGGTCATCGTTATTCGTAGGGAAACACAAAAGACAGTAAAGCCTCATTTATGTTCCCTTAGTGTACATAAATAAGCAGTTCTGTGTCAAATGTCGTCAAACATCATTTCCATCATACTCCCCTGTATTGTTGCCATAGTTGTTAGGTAACACATCCATTGGAGAGCAGTGGAGAGTTGACTTGTTAACAAGGACCAACTTCACAGCATAAATAAACATGTTTACAGCTTGGTACAAAAAAATATTTGAAGAAGTCAAGTTTATCGTTGTGACAACTTTGAGGACGATGGATTTTAAGTTTATCGTTGTGACAACTTTGAGGACAATGGATTTTATTATATAACTCGTCCTTTTAGATTTTATTTTATCTTAAAATTCAGCATAATCTATGGGTGTGTCCTTTAGATTGACATCTCACCATATAGGTGTCCAGAAAGCAGAGTGTAGCACAAACACAGTTTTTAGCCAACTAACAGCACGACTTAGCTTTAGCCTATGTACATATGTTAGCTTATTAGCTCAGAGTAGACCCAAGTTAGCTTAGTAAGCACTTACCTGCAGGCAGTTTAGAATTTGATCGATTTCTTTCATCCACCCCCATGGATAGGTGCCCTCTCTTCTCCACTTCTGTCCATTTTAAATTTACAGAAGCAATGGCACACATGTCACTTACAAGCTGGCAATGGTGGGAACAACTGCCAAGCTGCAATTCAGCTCGTCAGAAACCCATGGGAGAGGTTGCATATGCTCCATCTAAAAGTAAATCTATCAAATATGCTACCAACTTTGAAAAAACTCTGAAGGAGGAAGGAGATTGGGTTGAGAGTAATAAAATTAGTAACACCAGATTGGGTAGTAGGTTATGAGGCACTCGTGTGCCTGAGTGAACATCAATAGTGGGCCAGATGGGGGAATAAGAAAGTTTTCTAGTTCTTTTTAACAGTTGTATGCAGTTTTAACAACACATCACATCTGATTTGCCTGGAGGAATCACGCTGACAGACTGTGGAATGAAAATGGAAAAAGAGCAGCGTGGAAACTCACACGCAGACACCACAGTCCTCCATTTCCGTTTAAACATATGAAGCATATTGGTTGCCACGACTCATCTTGTTACACACAGAGCTAAAAGTGTCTGGATTTGTAATTAACAGCTTGTTGACAAAATTTGCTCTTGTTAAAGTGTGTACCAAGCTGCAATAAATGATGCATTAACAGTGGTAAAGATGGAGAATGTGGTGTGATGGCTTAGTGCTGACTTTTTAAAGACTTTTGTGCCTAAGGAATTTTATAGGAAGAGATAAGAATATATACAGCTATATTTAAGTATGCACAAAAACATCTTTACAAGATATGCCATCTTCTCACAAATGTCTATTCAATAATGATAAATGCCATTTTACAAGGTATAATGATTCTCAAAAACTGTTTAATCAAAATAATTGTGTTTGAACAATTGAACCATTTAAAGTTTTCTTAAAACACAAATTTAAATACATAAATTTGAGGAAGGAAGGAAAGAGTCAAAGAACCAGTCTGTGAGTGAGAACATGTATAAGTGATGTGGACTCAAGTCATCAAGGGAAATAACAAAGTCAGTCTACTATCACCTTAAGAATATATCAAGGGTAAAAGATCTGATGTCACAGCAGGACCTGGAAAAACTAGTTCATGCTTTCATCTTTAGTCAGCCAAGATCAAGAAAGTGGACCACATCAGTCCAGTTCTGAGGTCTTTACACTGGCTGCCTGTCCGTCAGAGGATAGACTTTAAAGTTCTGTTACTGGTTTATAAAGCTCTGAATGGTTTAGGTCCAAAAATACATCAGAGACATCTTGTCCCAGTATGAACCTACCAGACCCCTCAGGTCATCTGGATCTGGTCTTTTATCAATTCCAAGAGTTTAAATCCAAGTTAAAGACCCTCCTGTTCTCTGCTGCATTTCAATGGTCTTTAAGTAAAAGTTTAAATTTGTTCTAGTTTTATATTCTTTATTTTTCCTTTCACTGCTTTTAGTTTTAAATTGTGCTTTTTATTTTCTAATGTCCTAATGTATCAGTAAAGCATTTTGAATCACCGTTGTTGACTTGTGCTATACACATAAATTTGCCTTGATGGAAGTTTTACTTTGGCTCTGACACAGTCCACTGCAAATTTGCAGGCTGTACATTAGTGACATTCATGTGTGGCGAAAAGATAAACAAAGCAGGTGTACTGTCACCAGCTCCTCTAATAACGGCATATTGGTGCTATGTTTTTGGATGTCCTGATTGGCTTCCCAATTATGTGATTTCATTTTACAGATTTGCTGTTGAGCCTGATGAGATAAATGAGTTGCTGCTATCAAACCAGGTACTTGGAAGCAGTGTTAGCAGTGTATCAAGGACTTTGTGTTAGACAGAAATTAACAAAAAAGTTGAGAATAGTTTCAATACACCTGTGGTGAAGCTGTTGGATGTTTGACAAATTCAGTTTTCACTATGGAGTAAATGCAAGATATGGTGAAGACAGTTTTAATGCAAATGAAAAGTTGCAGACTTTTCTTTTTCTTTGTGGTGTAAATGCACAATTACAGATAACACAACATTTTCTGTCCCTTTTAGGACAAAATCCACACTATACCATGATAAATTAATGAAGCATATGTATAATTTTATATTTTGCCCCTATGTCCATCCATCCATTTTCTACCGTGTATTCCCGAACGGGGTCGCGGAGGGGCTGGAGCAATTCCCTGACAATGTGCGAGAGACACGGTACATAGGTCGCCAGTCCATCACAGGGCCACACACACAGACAAACAACCATGCACACACACTCACTCATTTCTATGGGCAATTTAGAGTCTCCAATGAGCTTATCCCCAAGGTGCATGTCTTTGGACTGTGGGGGGAGAACCCACACTAACACGGGGAGAACATGCAAACTTCACACAGATAGGCCACCGTCCAAACCGGCAACCTGCTTGCTGTGAAGCTACAGCGCTAATTACCGCACCACCGTGCAGTCCTGTATCTGACTCTGTAAATATAATTATGATGATAAGCAACGTCAGGTAGCAAAATTTTTATCACTCATCAGGAGGAGTTCTCTTCAACTGGAAGGTTGTAAGATCAATTCCAGGCTGACACTGAACCCCAAGTTCTTCAGGTTCTTCTGCACTCCCCCAGTGTGCCTATCAGGGTGTGAGTGTGTTTGTGAATGGATGAATGTGCTTACTAGTGTAAAATACTTTGAATGGTCAACATGATTGGAAAAGTATAAGTCCACATACTGTACCATAAGTTGTCCACTAAAGACACAAGAGATATAGTTATCTGTGGTGAAATTCAGTAGCAATACAGATGGATGCAGAAGTTCCACCAGCTTGTAGTGAAAGTTATGTCAAAGCATTTCAAATAAAACAAAACCGAAAAAAAACAAGTGGTCCCAAAATCTCCTTAAAGGGACAAATTTTGTGCAAATACGATTTGATTCATCAATTGTGCTTTCATAAATGGAGGAAATGAAGCAAGCAGAGACTTTAGTGTGTAGATAGCTAACTCTGGTCAGTGCGGTCATCTTGGAAGGCCATTAGTGGTCGGTGGAACTGCCGATTTTGAACTCCTGTCTTTAAGGGGCGTTTGTGTCTTCCAAGTTGTTTCCACAAGAGACAAGATGGGACAATTTCTCATCATTACATTTCAATTGGTTTTTGAAGTTACCTAAAAAAATCTGGGTTAGTGTTAGAAAACTATATTATTGCATGACTTTTACATGAATGAATGCCATTATTTCAACATACATTTTCTCCGACAACTAATAAAGACAGCATATGTTACAGATGTAATTAGTCATTGAGGGCATTTTGGAGTTGATGACTAAATGAGGAAGTTTTATTTGAGAGGACAGGTGCTGATGAAAATGTACTTGAATAATAAAAAAAATCTTAATCCATTGACCATGCCACCATAACTAATCTTCAAACATTACAATGGCTGTGTAGTAAACCCTTTCTTTTTTCCACCTTTTAACTGTAACTTATTAATCTCTTTCCACCATTTATTCATTGACTAATATCATAGGCTGTTAGGCAGTTTAAACTATATTTGCAGGGTGTATTTGGTTGAGTATATGTCCTTAGGCAAATTCATGCATTAGATACACTGTATAAATATGCATCATATCCATATTCATGTTCCATTAGTTCAAGCCACTCCTAAAGTACTGCCGCAGGTAACCTGTATGCTTGCATTTAACTGGATTAACATTATACCCTAACCTAAAGGCATGAATTAAGTATTGGATTGTTTCTATAATGATTCCAATGCTTTACAACATTGAACCCTGGTACAATCACATAAAGCCCTTTGAAAAAAAAACTATTACATGTTCCTTTAGGAAATGTATTCTCAAGATCTTAATAATTCATCAGCACTAATGTAAATGGCTGATAAATGATACTATGACTAATTTATTATTATTGTAATATTCGAGTAAAATTTAATATATGTGTATAATTTCCAAAGGAGCTGCTATTTTGAGCATCACCTCATCTGTCCAGTTTGGCTTAAAAGGGATTATTCATGTGAAACATGTTGAGAGGAAATTGGGAAATGTAGCTAGATTAATTTTTAATGGTCTCTTATTTATTCCACCCACATTTGAGGAGATCTTTCGTGGATCAATAATATTTTCTCAATTGGAAAAGAATAACCAAACGTAGTTTATTTGGTTTGTATCATTTGATTTAGTGCTGAACAGAACTGCTGAAATAAACCAGCTTCCAGAGGGGGACTAATTTCTCAACACCCATGAGCAATGGACCAGGTGGTTAGGTGTGAAAAGATAAATTACGACGCATGGTACTTCTCACACTGTACTTATTTACCTTTATTGCAAAGTATCTTTTACTCTCTCCTTCCCATCATGCTGACTGACACCTGAATGGATAAAAAGCCATTCATGCCCCACGCTGGTGCAGTTCCACCTCCAGGAATATACTAGTTTTCCCTCAGGAATGAAAAGTTAATAGTATATTGATCAAAACATGAATTGATTGCACAAATGAGAACATGACAAAGCACAAATATTGGCAACTACCTTGCCATGGGTGTAGATGAAGGATTGATCAAGGCAGGATAAATTGTGTTCATCTCAGAACACAGTTGAATAATTGTGTTGAATGGCAGCTGTACCAACCAATACACAACACAAAACCAAAAAAAGGCCCAATCAAATGGTGGAAATTTCCCATTATCTTCAATTTATCTCGTTACATTAAAAAGTGAATGGCATAGTGGCTGTAGACACATTTGTGATTCATTAATTCATCTTCCATACCGCTCAATCCAAGATGGGGTCGCAGGTAGCTAGAGCAATCATTGGGTGAGAGACAGACACAGAAACCAACAAGTTAGATACACATTCACTTCAAAGGTGAACTATAAAAGACTAATCAGCCTAACATGCATGTCTAAAATGGTGGAAGGAAGTCGCAGCAGAGAACACGCAGGGACGTAAATGTTGCATAGAAAGGCCTCTGCCCCAGCCGAGGATCAAACCAGCCACCTTCTCACTGTGAGGCTCCAGTGCTAGCTGCTACACCACCGTGCAGCCCCTGTTTATCATTCTAAATGTTGTATGCATAGCATATGGTGTATTGGGGTGTGAACTAACTTCTGCCCTCTGGGGGTGTTTTTCCACAAAGCGGGTTCCAGTGCTAGTTTGGAGCCAGAGCTGGACTTTGCACTGGTATTTTGTTTTTTGACCACGAAAAATCTGGCTCCTGGCTCTCAAAACTGGTTCAATTTAGGCCCCAACTCTTTGGTGGGCCAGAGTTGTGAACTGCTCCTGGTTGCTTTGCGTCACCAGCTGAGGGCGGGGTTACCTGGCTTAAATACAGTGTAAAAAAGGACCAACATCTTAATAAAAGCTAAGAAATTGTCTATACAAACAAAAAAATGAGTCTGCGGAACAAAGGTTTTTACTTTGCATCTCTGACTTCTTGGCAGAGATCCAAAGTAAATAAAACGGCAAATCGTAGCTGCTACAGCAATGTGGAGAAATGGCAGGAGATGGCTGTGTACGTCGCAGCTGCAACAAGCTATTTGGAAAGAAAACCACATTTTTCGCCTCCTGAATTCTGATCGCGATCAACTGAACTAAACAACTGGCGTTCTCAACTGTCCATGGTGGACGATACGATGTAGGAAGCGCAACTGGTACGTCCACTTTTCTGAAGTCACACAACAACACATAAGGCGCACCGTACATTTTGGAGAAAATGTAAGACTTTTAAGTGTTCCTTATGGTCGTGAAAATACAGTAATAGATATTGACACTATTCACTTTCACCAAAGGCGGAGACAAAGTCAAAGGCCTCAAACAAAGAGAGGCATTTTGGATCCATAATCTGAATGGCACAAGATATCCTGGTTTTGATCTAACCTCATTTTTATATCTCCACCATATTTTCATTATATGATGTTTTTGCAAATCTCTGTCCTTTAATATGGACAGGTTCACCTGTTTAATAACTGTTTTTGTTGTTGTGTTTCCAGAGGGGAGAGAAGTTGCTTCATGTGAGTTGATCTTACTCTGTGCTTGCCTTCCTCTCTTTTTTATTTTTATTTTGTGGTGCCCCGTTGAGGTCTATATTAGAATGCTGTTTGGTCCTGCCTGTGCACACCTGTGAGGATCACATGCAGAATTACTCTGGTTGTCCCTGTGCATTGCTACACCCTGAGGAAGGCAGAAGCCGATACGCATTGGTGTATTTTTACTTCTTAATCCATCACAAAAAAGGGCCTTTTTACTTTATAATCACTTTGAGTGTCAGGACTTGGATGTTTTTGCCACTTTTTGGAATTAATCCTCTGGTATTCTGCTCAGTTTGGGTATTTATTTATATACTAATTAATCACCCATCTTTGTTATTATTATCAATAATTTAATTATTATTAAGTTTACTAATTTTTTCCCCTGATATTTTCCCTGTATTAAAAAAGTTTACGGAATGAATTGGATCTAAGCTGCAGTGGTTTTTTTAATACTTTTTTATTGTTTTTTTTCTTCTGCATTTTGCCTATGAAAGTTTGATGGATCTCCAGCAGAAAGACTCTCTGCGTGAAGCATATATGTAAACAGCAGGTGCAGAAAAAGTCCAAACCAAAGTGTTTTCACATTCTTCTAAAAAACATGGTTTTCACTGTTGTCCTACTAGGGAAAACCATAAATGTAGAAGAGTGTTGATGAGAAAGAGGATAATAAATCAAATCACAATCAACTTTATTTTTATAGCCAATATAATACCAAATGGCAATTGAGTTTGACCGACATGAATATATATAGTCTTTCTGTCCTGGCTGTTCCACAGTAAGTAGGCCAGTAACGCCAGTAAAGCCACTACTTCTGGCTTTTCTGTACGCGGCAGCTGGCTTACTCTCGATTGAGCTGTATCACAGCAGCAACAGATGCTTAATGGTTAACCTGCTCTGGAGCAGACAATGTTCTGGATAAGAGATCAGCGAATATAAAACCGCCACCTCCTGACCAATCAGATCTCATAAAAATGGCCTGCCAATTTTTTGAGGATCTCATTGACGTTGTTGTACATATAGTGAGAGTAGCGCTTAGGTGAGAAAGAGTCTTTAGGGACAGATCCAACCAGTTCGATATTCGGGGCGTCATGCTGAGATACATGTCAGCTGTTGGGAGCAAACATGACCCATCGTAGTTGGGCGCTTGATATTACAAGCCACCCGTCCTGTGAAATACAGAATCGTCCTTTAATTGACAAACAAATGCTGCGTCCTTGATTGAACCAATATGGGACGCACTTTGTTCCATATTTTCATAATTTTCCAATTGCCTACACATTGCTGTCACACTCATCAGCACTACATCTTAAAATAATTAACACAATAAAACAGGAAATACAACAGCAAAAATGTCGTTCCTGGCGGGATCTTCGCAGGCCATTAGCACCCTCTTGTCTGTGCTTGTGTGTTGGGAACTGGTTGGGAACTTGCCCCAAGACCATGTTGAAGACAGACTCATCCACAGTCCTCAGAAGACCCCCGCTTTTTTTAAATGTCCACTGTACCTTGGAATTCTAAGTCCTCAAAAGTGAATGAACTTGAGACAGACATGAGTGGGAAAAGGTGCCTCCTTGGCTGGACATCGTCAGTAAAGATGCTTACAAGACAAATTGCACCTTGTGTCGGTGAGGGTTTTCGGTTGCGCACAGTGGGCTGTCTGGGCTGTCTGATATCAAACAGCATGCATCAAGAGAGCAACACAGCAAACACACAAAAACACAAAAGACCTAAGCATCGGTGTCCCAGTTCCTCCTGAGACTGATATGGGATAATGTCACAGCTTTCAGTTGTGCTTTAACTAGAAAATAGCAGAGGATTAATGTATATCCCGAATATATAAGTTTAATAGTCTGCAGTATTGGTCTGATTGTGTACATGCTGCTATTTTAAATGAATAATAATTTATTTAAGGTAACGTATATATATAAAAAAAATTTTAACTGGATAAACAGTTAATATAAATAGCTAGATTCTAGATTTAAATCTTTGTAGACTTTTCTGTATTTAATGTCAAAATGTTTTAAAGGAAATTGTGTCAAGTGATCATTTAATAAATTAGTTTGTTAGTGTTGTTACACTGTTGTGATTACATGACTTCACTTAAACAAACAGGAGAACCAGTACAGTTCAATATAATAACTTAACCATGTGTCATCCCACACCTCCCCTCTAGGTTGCTGTTAGTTTAGTTTTCTTACTCTCTAAGTCATAGTATATGTATGT
>JBAMHX010000014.1:24002818-24022941 GCA_037177515.1 Pseudomugil tenellus
TACCTGCATGTGAAGCCCTCTGAGACAACTTGTTGTGATACTGGGCTATATAAATAAAATTGAATTGAATTGAATTATACATTATTATTATAGTTAGAGTCCTAATTTTTCCCAACATTATCCCTAAGACCTTAGAAAACATTTTCAAAATGTCCAAGAAGTTATTGATTATAGTTTGCTCTGTTTTTACAATGAAAATATGTAATATTATATCTCGATTTATATATTTCTTTCATTTTATGGATTCATGGGATTTTTTACATTCATTTGACACATTTATAACATGGTTTTCATTAAAGTTCAGGTTGTTCTGAAGAAAGGATATGAATTTCATAATGGTGACTTACAAGATGTCCATTTTATGAGCTATAGTACACAAATATTTCCTGGCGAGGATGACTCCAAAATGCACCGCTATGCCTTAAAGATTGAGGTATATATTCTGTTAATAGAAAAATACTGATCAGATCCAGTACAGATGTATTAACTAAGGAAAATACTTCCTTAAATAATCGGGTTAGGATTAGGTCTAAAATAGAAGTTGAAAGTTTAGATTAAGCTATAATTTTGGTTAACTCAGAGAGCTATACAGTACAGAAACGGTCCAAACAAACTCACGTACTATAGATTTTTCCAAAGCTGCTGCAGATTAAACATTTTCAATAATTGGAAGGATATCATGGATTTTTCTCTAATAAAAAGCTAGCTGAGAGTTAAAGAAATACAAAGCTCTACTGCACTATGGCTCCTAGTCAGCCTGGCTACAGTGCTGAAGGGAAACCTGGGATTGTTCTTTTTCTCCTCCATGAATTGTGAATAATAATCTGTTCTAGCCTATTCAACAAGTTTGAGAGAGAAAGAGAGACTAGGGAGTGGGGTGTTGTCAAAATAGTTGAACCTAAGCACAGAAAAGACTGAAAAGCCAACTAAGTTCTCCTGAGGTATTTACTGTATAAAAACAGAAGCCAGCTATGTAGTTGAAGTGAATGGCCTTCCACTGATGGCAAATAAGCTAGGTCTAAAGCCTAGAACTGATCCAGAGACACTTGACAAGCTGGCAGTTAGTGAACTGACAGAGGCAGACGTTGCTGAGACACAGCAACAAGGTTGCCCTTCAGAGATGGAGAATGAGATTTACGCCATCCCCAGCAGAAAACTGAAATGTAAATAGCGGCTGTGGCAATAATCTGATCAAGATGTTTAGAAACTAGACTGTCAGTCTACAATCAGTCAAGGTGGGCAAGTGTAGTGATCCTCATTAGCCTTGGTGGATGACAACGGTTGCTGTGTCAGAGGTGTTGACAAACAGGATGCCCTACTCACACTACAAAAAAGATTGATAATGTCATTCATTTGTTACAAAGCAGTAAAATCAAGCTAACTTTTGATTGAACTGTTTTTTTTGTTATGTATGATAAAATAATAAATCATGATGACCTATGAGTGGGCCATGCATACGTATAGAGAGACAGCGAGGCATGTGACTTATGTCAGTGAGACAGGGGTTGGCTTAAAGGCCTCAGTGGTTAATGAGGTGAACTCTTTGTATGTTGGGAGAACCTGTCGCAGCTGTCTGTTCCTATGTCTGCTCCTGTGGAAAGCCCTGCACCCTGCCATCATCCAAACTATCAACACATCCAGGAACAGTGTACAAAGGAATGTGACAGGCTGAAGAGTCCTATGTTTTTAATGGCCATCATCTGTTCGGAGTTGACAGATTACATTGCCCCTCCCTCTGCTGTTACAGATCAGTAGGTGAACCAATACAGCAGTTGTACTTTTATGTATGTTACAATAGAAAGAAAGATGATGCTGCCTCTACGTAGATATATATTGTTTTCCTATTTACAGTGATTTGTATACCAATGACTTGTTTGTATTTTCCTCTACACATTATTGCCACGTAAATTTATATCATCTTGACCAAGTTAAGGCTGGGTGCAAAAGAAAGAGATTCCAAGAATTAACGTTAAAACATAACTCCAAAAAGGTTTGGAGGCTGTGTAAAAGTAACAGATTGCAACGATGAGCAAATCACTTATATCAACATTTTCTTCACAAAATGGTGTAAAGAAAAAACTGTTTTAAGTGATGAATATCATTATTTAATGAAAAATTATTTCACTGAACCTTTGAAAGAAGAATGTTGACCAATGTAATGCAGGATAATTTCTACTGTCCTGGGCTTTACGTGGTATCTTGCTTAACATAATGCACTAAATGTTTTCATTTGGTGAAAGGTCTGAACAGCAGAAGCTTTGTCTTGGTCAAGTATGCAAAGTTTCCCCTAAAAAGACATATTCTGAATGGGAAAATACTCAGCAACATTGTGTCTTTCCAGATGTGCAAACACCAATGAAAGATTATTTCTGATTTACATGTATAGTTTCTTCTTAGAATGATAGAGCTTGCTTCTGCATTTGTGAATGGCATGGCGAATTGTTTCCACTTGAGCCCATGACAGAATTCAGCCTAATCTCTAATGCCTGCAACCCAGGCATCACAAACTTATTATCAGCTTGATCCCACTCCTCTACAAGACCTAATTCTATCACCTCATGAAGATTTCCAAACTGCACCCCATCCTCTCTCTTTTTAAATGCAAAATGTATGTCCATACCTTTATCTCATGTAGATGGACTACTACAACACACCTCTCATTGAAATCCCCAGCAGAAGTCTGTAGAGACTCCAATATATTCAAAACTCTGATTACAATGATATTGTGCAAACATGACCATATAACTCCAAAAGTCCACTCTTCCACTGACTTTCTGTCTCTGCCAGTGTTGAATATAAGGTCTTCCTCCTAACACTTTGGAGGGGTTTTAGCTATATGTCATTTCTTGCAGAAAACAGAGCAATACCACAGGAAATCAAGAGATTAGTATGAAATATATAGAAGATATGTATAACATTTGATTATAAAATATATGCTATATTCTATTATGAGGACAATGTTGGTTTTTGACAAATGATTTGTCTTTTCTATACACTTTGAACATCACCTAAACTTCTTTGGAATGGGAGTTGTATATTTGCAAACTTCTTTTTCTCAAACTCATACCAAAGCACACTTAGTGGATCATCCAGGAGGGATATATTGAATTTTTTAAAATATTTATGTGCAGACCCTTCAAGTTCTCATAAAATAGTGAATAGTGTAATCTGTGCGTGCACTTCTGTTTTAAAATGAAAAGTGGTGTTATTAATGTGCTTCAAACATGTCATACCAACTTCATCTCAACAGAGTTATTTAAGTGACAAGTAGTGAAGGCATCACTGGCAGCAAGAGATAGCTTAGTGTGGCAACAGTCAAAGGGGAGAGGAGCTGACTTGAGTTCATTGGCAGGATCAAAAGCATACAGTGGCTCCACTGCACTTTGAAAAGAGATAATTATATCATGTGAGTGGAAGGAGGCTAGCTATGATGGCCTTATGTAGCCTGCAGGCGTAGACTTTATCTATGCGTTTCCTTTTTACCAACGTCTTTCCTCAGTACCTCACTCTTGCATTTCTTCTTTACAGCCTTCACCTGCTGCTGGTTTCACATTACAGTGTCATCAGCTGCTGAAACTTAACTGATTGGCTTTTTGCAGAAAAGCAGTTCAAACAAACTGCCTTTCAAGAGACCGAATATCATCAATAGTTAAGAACAGAGAGCACACTCAGTCTCAGTACCAGCAGCTTCTGACACAATTGATGAGGTTTTAATGGAGGCATAACAGACAATGTTACAGTTTCATGCCATTGCCATTTACATCTAAACCAAGTAATTTCAAAGGCAACTGAAGATGCACTTGCTGGTCTCCTTTGATAATGAGAGCAAAGAGGAATTGTGGCACAACAATCCTTCAATTGACACAATTTTCCAACAGCAGGCAGTGGATTTCAAGCAACTACAGGACTTGGCAGTATGTTAGATAGAATAATTAGATCCATCTTGCCCCCATTTCATGTAAAATATTCAGTCCCAATAAAATAAACAAAAAGTTGTAATGTAAAAGTCACTAAATATACAGGAAAAAATCAGAATAAATTATCTTATTAAAAGTAATTTATTTACAATGTGTTATGTCCTGGTTCGCAGGGGGAAAAGGACGTAGGAAAAGAATAGTGGCAGATGAAAAGGAGTTAAGGGTTTATATTGTCCCACAGGTGGTGCAATTCAGACAAAACCACTAAATTATAACTAATTCAGACTATAACAAACCAAAACAAAATCCACACCAATAAAATAATAACAGCGATATCTCCAAGCCCAGTCTCTACACCAAAATCCAGTACACACAACAACAGCCTTAAAGGTTTCACAACCAGTCCGAGTCCAAAGAGGGCAAAATGGGCAAGCTGTCTTCAGTCTTCACCTTTTATTTGCACTTAATTTGAGGTCAATAAGACAAATAGTTCCAGAGATGTAGCGAAAAACATGTTTTGTTTTTTTTTTTGGTGCATAAAGCGCCACATGATAGGGAAATTGTACATTCAAACATTTTAAAATACGAAAGGTTGTCCCCTTGAGGACCTAAACGGCAGCAGACACACCAGTCAGGGCGAAACCAAAATGTACCCAACATTTCAGGTCCAAGGACATAATTAAATAGCTGTCCAGGGTAATACATGACTCTCACTTTTAACTCAGGTACCTCATTGTTTCTTTGCAGTTGGCAAGACAAGCCAAGCCAACAAATGCTGACCTAAGTGCTGACACATAAAATGACTGAAACTTAAAATATTAAATAAAAAAAAAACATTAAGCAATAAAACAATAAAAAAATGATAAAAAACAATAAAACCAATAAATAAAATAAGAACAATACCAGCAATAAAATCTAACTCACCCACCTTTATTCACTGTGAGTGAATAAAGGTGGGTCTTAAGAGGAGATTTCAAACTGGCAGGACTTAGTTGCAGGTAATAAATCCCTAGTCCCAGCAACACTTAATTTGGCCCGCAATAGCTCACAGCAAGGAACCTTGTTGTTCCGGCGGAGCTGTGAAGCTGGCATATTAGCCTAGCTCCAACTAATTAACTTAGCTGAACTTGCAGCATTTATATATATTTATATATATGCATTTATATATATTCAACTTCACCATGGCAACTAAATGCTAATCAGGCTTTTAATTTCTAACTTATTCATAAGAAATAAACGGAACAAATACAACTGATATTTATCAGATTATTACACACATCTCAGAAACTACCCTGACCCTTACTAAAAACCTCTTTTAGATGCAAGAAACCAGTCTTCTTCATGGATGATTCTGACCTTAATCTGATCTCTGACCAAAACAGCCCCATTTCAATTGTTGTTACCTGGAAGCTAATATATACAATTTCCTCAAGCTCTACAAAATGAGAGCATTTTTAAAACACCCACAACTAAATCAGCAAAGATTTTGGTTTCTTCAACAAACCAACAATAAACATCAAGACATCATCAAATTACCTTTTTTAATGCAGATTTTCTTCTCCAGCATGACCTTCTTACCTCACCTCAAACCCAAGTAATAGTACAACCTAAAACAAATAAACATGGTCAGGAACAGAAAATCAGTAGTGATATCAGGGATCCTGCATGATTCCAGCAGATGAAAACATTAATTGGACCTCCTCTTACAGCATAACACATTTCTTATTACAGGATTAAACAGCTAAATTTATAAATAATCCTTGGGCTCACCTAAATGCTCCACAATGATTAAGCACTAGAGAACCAGAACTTCCACTTATTAACAGCCACCTAAGTCGATCAGTCTGTTGGATCCACATGGAAACCCTCAATGGATCTGGACACCTAATCTGTAGTATTCAACCTCCCCAACTATTTACCCCACCCTAGCAAATTCATTTACCCCAGGACCCAAACAATATGACCTGGGTGAGCTTACTCAAATATAATCCACTCAACAGAATCCTGAACCATTTACATACACAACCTGATTTTCTCAGACATTATTTGCAATCCCATTTACCTGACAACCAGATTTTTCCCAAGTGGGGAGGATTACCAAGCTGTAAATGATGCAGTTGACCTTGTGTTGTCAGGCCAGTTGATGCTCTTTTTAACTGCATATTAGACATTAAATCCTGGTTTTAACCAAGCTTAACCAAGGCAAGACAGGTTTTTAGTCATTTAGCCCAGAGAGGGAAATTTTTACCCAAATTACAAGCACAGTATTTTAATCCATCTCCCCAAGTAATAAAATTGGGTGTTATCTTTGACTCTGAGATGACTTTTAGCCCACATATTAAAAACACTGATGCATGCTTTTATCACTTGTCATATTGACTACTGCAATGCCCTTATCTGTGTTCTTCCCAAATAGAATCTTTCAGTTTACAACTATTAAAAAAGCAGCACGTGTCGTGACTAAGACCAGGGGGTGGGAGCGCATTATACTGGTTTTAAAATCACTACATTGGCTCCCTGTGTGTTCTAGGATCAATTTTAAAGTTCTTTTGCTAGTTTTTAAGTGGTCTTGGTCCTTCTTATCTTTCAGAACTGGGTTTACTCTATGAACTGTCGCAGGTCCTGCGCTGCACCAGCAGCAGACTCCTAGTCATTCCCAAAGTCAGGACACATACTCACTGCGAGGCGTTTCTCCAGTTCTTTGGCCCCCATCTATGAAACAGTCTACTGGAGGACCTCAGGGCTGCATAGGACTTATATGTTTTTAAAGCAGACTCAAGACACATCTTTTTAGCTTATTTTTGTATTAATATTTATTGTTTTAGTTGTACTCAGATATTTATTTATTTAAAGGTATCCATCTATTTTAATCATTTATTTCTCTTTAGAAAAGTGCTTTAAATATGAAGTTTTATTTGATTTTGATATGGACAAACTTTTACCAGCCCTTAACAGACATCTTTCACACATGTGCCTATGTTAACATCATTGAGTGGGAGAAAGAGGCCATAAGAACTAATGTCTCTAAAAAACTCTCCACTATAATTAGGGTTTCTGAAGACATTATAGAAGAAGGCTCCATGAATTTTCCCTTTTTTTTTTTAAACTTTTCAACATTTTCAACTCTCACCACCTATATATTAAAATGAAGGCAACCATAAATCCTTTACATATTAATGTTCTTGACACCATGGATTATTAGGAAGCCCTCAAAAGGTTATGCAGACTAAAGTATTCTTTAAAGCTGTAAATAAATGCTCTTTTACATAAATCCAACTGTCATCCCAAACAGACATTCAAGATATTACAACCATATTTCATCCAAACCATCAGATTTTCAATACTTAATGCAGATTCTTTTTAAGGCACTCCCAACAAAAGGTTACCACAAATGCTTCCCATGGATTAACAAAAATACAACTCTTGCTTTGCTCACTTCCACTCCACTCGGAACTATTGAAGATTCCAGATCAATCCCCACCCAACCCTCTCTGCACTCATTTCACTCTCTTGAACCAGATATCTAGGACTGTGTGCAAATGTGCACCCTATGCCCTACACAATGCCCTATATAGTGGGCACACCATTTTGTAGGGGTGTCCGAATGTACAATGGGAAAAAAATAGTGCACTTAAAATTACCCACAATGCATCATGAAAAATAGTTATTATCGATGGTCACTAAACGGGTCAATATAGACTACAATGCATTTTGGGCCAGAGCTTACAATAGCGGAAATGATACAAACATCAAAAACTTTTAATTAAAACACTATAAAGCTTAATTTTTTATCACTTTTCTACTGAATCAATATGACAAACAATGCAAAAAAATTAGATTTGCAATGACACCTTCAAATCTGTTGTGGTTGCCATAGTTACAGATGGCGGTCACGTGATGTGCGACAGGGATTAAGTAGTGAGCTCCGTGTCCGAATCATCAGCAAATTGCAGGTCTTCTTGAATAACAGCTACAGTGTATTGATCTGTCTTTCCTGTCTTTACCACTCCCAGCCAGTCCAGGCAGAAGGCTGTCCTTCCTTATCCTGGTTCTGCCAGAGGTTTTCCCTTCCTGTTAAAAGGGAGTTTTCCTTCTCACTGTCTTCTTGTGCATGCTCAGGATGAGAGGCTGGATCCAAGTCAAGATTCAATGCAATCTTTCTGGTTGTCCTTACATAGGCTATCTATTATGAATTGGCTCAAATTAATCTCTGTGAAGCGCCATGAGATGACAATGATTACGGTTACATGATGCTTTTAATTGTGAATTATTAATTACAAATTAACTAATTCTAAATTAAATTATTCTTGGCTTCGAGTTTACATGGGAATTTTAATTCCGAATAAATATTTACATGGCATCACGATTATTCTCATTTTCTTAAGTCTGACGTGATGTTGGAAGTGATCTAATCACGCAGCAACTCTCTTCCTGTTTTTAGCCTTAGCAGGTACATGGAAAACAATCTAATATAAACCATTTTAGCTTCAATTTTGATTAAACTTTTGAAATACTAGCTTAGCACAAATATAAAACTTCACTTTTTCGAGCGGCTGAGGAGGAGAAGAAAAATAGATGAAATATACCAACGATGGGAGGCGAACTTTATTGCATTTACAAAACAGCAAAAAGGGAGATAGAAGACTGCAGCGGGAGAAGGTAAGCATGTGCAGAAATACCAGAATTAACCGCAAGAGGAATTCAGAGTTTACATGGGGCAGGAATTATTTAATTTTGCTTTAAAATAAGAATAAAGCAATCACTTTATTCTGAATTTATCTGGACGTTTAATTCCGAATTATCAATTCCACTCCGAAGTAGGTGTTTAAATGGTTACTTTTCATCTATTCAACAATAATGGCAATAACTCACTCCCCATTTCTTTATAACCAGTTCATCTCAATTATCAAGGAATAGGAGCAAATGCCATGAATTACAAGATGCTTGCAATGTAATGAACCCATACGTCAGTTTTACTTGCAAACTTTATTGTTATTGTGCAGCCAATATGTGTGTAAAATAGAAAGCTATTTCAGTGACAGTTTACTCCTTTAAAAGCTGTATCACTGTGCGACAGTAATAACAACAACAAAACATATTAGATCAGAATAGAATGAACCTGAATTTACACACACACCACCATCCCCCCGTCGCATATGAGTAACATTATAAGACTGCAAAACCTACCAGATACAGTGTTGTCAGAATTTTGAGCTTCCTGCATGGTGTGTCCACCATGGACAGGAGGTTTAACTCAACCGCGACAAAGTTCATGGCTCTGGTTGTTTAGTTCCGTTTACTTTGGTTTCTTTTGGGGTTGCTTGTTGTTCCTGCCTCCCAGCTTTCTTTTCTAGTCCCTGAAATCTTTTTAAACTTTTTTTTTCTTCCGTGTTTACGTTTTGTAGGAAATTACATCATCACTTCGCCCGGTTTAAGCACCCTCCCATCTCCCCCTCCCACCTCCCAGGTCAATGTCTGAAAAGGATTAGTATGCCCGGTAATTAAGTGGACATTTTACTAGGTCTTCAAGCAGGTAAAGTTTGTGTAGATCTACCAGCTTAATGTCAGAACTGTATCTTTCAGACATGAGGGATCAGGAAAAGCCAATATCCGTGTAATGTTCGGGTAACCGAGCAAGTCTGAAAGGGGCTTTAATGTAGAGACATATTACTGGGATTACCAGAAATATTCAACTGAATCTCATACAGAAATAGAAATTTAATTTTTACCATTTTACTATTTTTTATTGTAAGTTATGATACTTTTATTGTATGACAAGGGCTTAAAAAATAAAGCTTGATTCATTGAGTTGCTTATGTTAAAAATGAGACCCGTGCTTATTGGACTGAGGTTGATTGTTTAACATTGTTCCATGGATTTCTGACATAAATCATTTTGTGATTGAGGGGCATTGTGTATTTAAGGAAAGCAAAAGTGGCCCTATTCATCAAACTGAAATGTTGTAAACTGAACCACTATGAGGAAATAGCCTCAGACGTACAACTAGCTAGCTAATTGATTTGCCTTCATCAGAGAAGTGTGTGTGAAGCTGGAGTAAGAAGCACACAAAACTCCAAATACAGCTTGTTTTTGTGGGGCCTTGATTTCCCTTTTTTTATTGTCTGGAAATTTTAATTACAAATAGACAAATAACACATGAAATATTTGGTATCGTGGTACAGCAAGATTAAAAAATGGGTAGATATTCAGCAGTACAATAGGCAGTGGCACCTAAAAGGACAAATGGAAAGAATAGTCACCACACTGCCTCTCCACATTATTACACTAATTGCCCTGCAAAAAATATATTATCACAAACATTGTTTTTCATACTAAAGCACAGTATTACTCAAGCAAAATTACGAAACAGTATATAAAACAGAAATAAAATTGTTTCCTATTTAACATATTTAATAACACGACATGCATGCCTGCTCTATCATTACAAATACCATTGACACTCCTAGTACTGCAACAACACAAAATATAGATTGTCCAGTAAATTAAACAAAACTCAGTCATTACCTATTGTGCTAATTGCTTATTAGAATTATCAGCCAAATTTCCTCTCCGCCGATAAGTGAAATTATTCCCCTCCAGAGTGCTTTCTGTCTACTTCCTGGAATTATTTTCTCATTATTTTCACCAACGCAGAGATCGGTGCTGTAGACTCAGCAATAAGCCCCCCTGCTTTTGGAAATCCAGATAAACTTCTAGACTCATCTAGTCAGAAATACTAAACAGTGTATTTTATCAATTATTATTACACTGCATATTCCATTTTTCTACCACTTGGTTACATCTCAATTGCGATTTCCAGTTTAGGTTTTTATCTAAACTACACATAATTAATAATAAGAACAACTGTTGATACAGAGGAAATTAGCATAATTACAACACAACCACTGATCTAGTAACACACTGTGAAATCTATCTTCACCACTATCCAGTTCACAAAATCCCATTTATGCTCATTGCCATCATTAGTAGGGGTGTCCCAATTCCTATGAAGACAGAAGGAAAGGGGTTAGTGATAGGGCTATATACCCCTTCAAACGAAGATTTTTCAGGAGCACACTTCAAATCAAGGGGTATGAAAAATGTCCTAGAATACCTTGCGATTTACCGACGTGATGGCTACTATCTACTTTTATTCTTCTCAGTCCAAAGAAACCAGTGTCCTTGACAGGAATAACAGTCATCTACAATTGGTTAATCCAAAGACAATCTGTGGAACAAGCAAATGATTTTTAAATGCATAAGGAGCAATGTTATCACTTCTGCCACATTAAAATTCTGAATTTAGTGTTATATCTGCAAGAGAGGCAGATTATTGGCTTGCAGGTGCTTTGTTGCAGAGGTGAACTGAATCCAACCAAAACACTACTTTCCTTATTTATGAAAATTCTGACATTTTCCAGCCTAACATTTAAATATCACACGATTAACTATGAAGTTGTTTCGTATAGTGTGGGAAGGTGTGAGTTGTGAACATCACTGTAAAGTTGGGGATCGTGCCTCAAAATGTAAGAAACCGGCTGCTTAAGACAGAAAGGAAATATGTGTGGCCACCATGCATACTGAACAATAAACACAACAAATACAATGCATGACTATCAGTAATATATTTTCTTCTTTTGCCATTGAGCCATAATCAATAAAAACTAACTCCTATTTAGCTAGAATTGTGCACAGTGTTGAGAATTTTTATGCCCATTTATAAAGTGAAACGCACCAGTTTGATTGGGGTATTATATGAATAGAAAGAGCAAGTATTTCATTCAATATTGGTGTATTATACATTATTAGTAGTATTTTAATGAACTGTACACCAGTTTTCCAATATGTAAAAATATGTAAAAAAAAAATGTAGTCAGTATTATATCAGTAATTAAATTTAAAAGAGGAGATTAGCTGGTAGCTGAATCATACTGCCAATACACATTCAATGCATCCAAACAGCAATGTTTGTTATTTGTCTATATAATAAAGCACTTTACTGTGTACAAACTTTATTTTCTGCATTAAACACAAATGCTTGGTTCTAAAACTGGCATTGAGGTTCAATTCTGATTTAAACTAAGCGAAAAGACCAATTCACCGTGCAAAGGGAAGCAAATTTTTGCCCAAATTGAAGTCTGTCAATCTCAACTAATACAATCTGGTTGATATAAAGATTAGGTCAAGGGGACGACAGCTCTCTGACAAAAAGTTTTTCCACTCAAACATACAAGCGAAATTTCAATTTTCAAAAGCTAACATAAGGCCTCCTCTAAAGCCAATAAGTTGTGTCTCCTTGCTTTACATAACTAATCGAGCAGTGTTGAATGGAGTCACTGGACGCTAAAACCTCATTATCCTACCCGACAACCTTGGCGCATGAGCTGAATGAGAAAGTTTTGTCTCTTGAACACTGCCAGTACTGCAACACGGCCCCTTTGTTGATGAGAGTCAGTAGCTGTCAAATATCCTTGCTATTTCACGCAGGATTTGTCTTTCACCTGACAGGAAAAGGTTTTATTTACAGTCAGATTGTAGAGAGCCATCAGAGGATCCTGTGTAAAGCTCTACAGCCTCACACAGTGTTAATACAAACCTGTTTCTTAAACATACTGAATTCCCAGGTTGTAGAGGTTTAGCATGAGGGCAAAAACACTTGTGTCTACTTGAATGCAAAACAGATTACTCATTAAACGGATACATTTCACAAACATCTTTACCTGCAATGATCATACTTTGGAAATCTATTCAAAAATCCCAACTTTTCTCATTTTAATGCAAAGACGTACAAGTACATTATTATAACATTTATATATTGTTGTGTTTGGACAACTGTAGTATAAATACTCTTTCTTCTGGATGTGTTTGTGTGTGTGTGTGTGTGTGTGTGGAGAGTATTTTCAAGGAAATATACATTTTTGACAGTTGGATTTTTGTAAGTTATAGCCTTGTCATAAAGAAGATAAAGGCATACTGTAAATGAAAAATGTCTTTAGTAGGCGTCTGCCATGACAGCCGCGGGTGTTTTCATCCCCGCTTTATTCACCTATATTTCCATCTTCCACTTAGGCTTTTTTTAGATATGGAAAATGTTCCTCGTTGTCTAATAGTCTCCAAGGTTGCATTAGGCGAAGAAGGGGTAGGTGTTGGGAGTTTCATCCTGCTCCTTGGTGGAGGCAGACTGAAAGTGGAGCCTGAACAGTTGAGGTCTGCAGCCAGTTTCCTCAATGAAAGAGGTTATTGGGCTCTACACATGGGAAGCGACGTCGCTTACGCTCTATTGATTTCTATTGATTTGAAAACTGCTGTCGTTTTCCAGCCAAGCGACTGGACAGTGCCAGTACTGTCTACTCTGTAACGAGTTTCAACAAGGATAGAAAATATAATTTTAACTGTGCCCAACTTTTTTTCTATATTTCATGGCTTGTAGGGTTGTTGTTTTCTTTTGTAGAGTAAGTAAGCAGCAAATTTTCTGTCAAGCTGTCACAGTTCTGATTTGAAAATGCCGAAATTCCCCTAAACATAATAACCAATCAAACGTCTCGGAGACAAGTGATCTGACAGCGTGATACGCAACACTGTAGATGTTACTGTCGTTTGTCACGTCCTGTGTGTTGAGCCCATAATCCTGACAAGTTGTAAAATCTAATTAATTGTCAATCTACCAAAACGCAGAAACACAGTCACTAAAAAAAGAGAACAAGAACACCTAAATGGTAGCCTGACCAGATCATCTAGCATGTAGCATCTGGCTAACACAGGTCCTCAGGAGCTGCAATCCTGCAAGCGTTGGGAGTTTCCCTACCACAGTATACCTGCCAAATATCAGACTTAATTAGGAGACTTTTGCAGAACTTGACATCATAATAAGTCTGCTAATGATCCATTAATTTGAGTCAGCTGTGCTGTGGCAGGGACGTTCCTAACACTTGTAGGATTGTGGCTCTTGAGGACCGAAGTTGATGACTCCTGAACTAAAAAATCAACATAGAGCTAGACTTACCAGGTGAAAAGAGCTAAAGAAGGAGAAAAGGAATGTTGTCACAGAACTGCTAGTTTACATTATTTCAGTAGCTTTAAAAGTCATAGTAAACTGTGTTTTTCACAGTAAATGCCAGCTTGTAAAGTCTCTCAGTTGGCTTTAAGTTTGGCTGTACCGAGACTTCCTCCTGGCACTTACAGCAAATGTGAAAGCTATGAAACCAAGTCAACATACAGTACCACAAGGAATACAAGCTGATAAAAACACTATATTATATACCAGATGACATGGTGTTATTGGTGTTCTTGAGGCTTTTTGATACAAGGTGGCTGTTGTTTTTTCAGTAGGTTTACGTAAAGGTGAGGCACAAGAATGCATTATTAATTTCAATGATTTCAACGTTAGATAGGAGTAAGAGCCGGAATATACTTGCACTTAATGCTTGTATACATGGCAACATTCTGTGTATATACAGTACTAGCTGCAAATAACGCAAGTATTCTGCGGCTAAAACATTTAACACTGGATGTCAATGCTAGGGAACAGTATGTAGCACTAAGACTCTGAACTAGTGGAACAATGTGCAAGAGTTGCTCTTCAAAACCATAGTTTTCATTTCCAATCTCGTGTTTATGCTTTTCATTGGAAGACCATCTCTAGCATTCAAGTCACCAATGCAGTTTGTGCACCCTGCATGCTCGCTCATGTCAACAGGTGCAACCTGTACGTACTTAAAGCACACTGAAAACATGTGAATGGGTTATGAAACATGCAATCGGTTGCCAGCAGCAGGTATATCTCGGCCCTAATTCTTATAAAGTGGCCTTTTAAATTATACCCTATGAGATTTTAGGCTGTTTTAAACGTTTTCTCAAAGGACAGTTTATTAAAACAGTATTTTGCTAAATGAAGTGACATCTGTTAAGCAAGAAAGTTACAAAAATGTAACAGTTTATCCTCCATGATTTGTTAATATTTTATACGTAACCGTGAAATGCTAAAAGTACTAGACCTTTTGCATCACTTCATGGTCACAAATCAAACACTATTGGAAACAATCTGATACCTGCCTTCTGCCAGTGATGGCACTTTCTGCAGTAAATAATTTAGAAACCTCACATGGTAATAAATTATTTTAAATTAAATTATTTTAATAGAGCAAAAATAAACTTCCAATTTTTGAAAAAAAAATCCACTATTTTTTTCTTGGCTAAGGCTTTAAAGACAAGATTTGAAGAAAAAAAAGAACTTCATGTGGAGAAATTAAGGAATGCAGTGACTTTTATTTTCTGTGTCATTATGTGTCCATGTCAAACTCTGTGCTCAATCAAATTTCATTATATATGCCAATTTTGACCATCATTCAGTTTGGACCAGATTTAGCCCCTGGGCTTTATGGTTGACACACCTGGTTTAGGAAGTAACTTGTTTGAAGTTCCCTCCTAGTCTATGTAATGTGTATAAATACAAATATTCAAAAATGATATAGCTGTAATAAATGCTGAGGATTCATTTGGCTATGATTCTATCTGTAGCAAATACTATGCATTGGCATCACTAAAATCAAAGATCTCATCCTTAAAAGCACTTTAGATGTGAGAATGACAACCGGTACTGTCTATTCGAGCCAGGCTGGTAGTGTGGCTAAAAATAATCAGAACAAGTCTAAATGTCAGAAGGCAACAATACTCGTTTTTTTTTTCCCACCAAGTGCACATGGTAAACAGTGACCGGGCTGAACTGCACAAGCTGCTGTGCAATGTTCCAGCTCTTTGATTTATGCTCACTATGTTGTTGATATCTCAGTGACATGATGGCACATAATTCAGATGTGATAGAATCTGCTGCTGCCTGCTGTGAAGTGTAGATATGCTAATATCGCATGATGCATTGTAGGAAAATAGAGTGAAGGCATGGACGTTGATAATATAAAGATAAGTTATTTCCTGGGCACACAGTTGTACTTTTATTCATTTATTTTTTTTAACTAATGTTCTGTATCAAAGCTTAGCCAGCAGTTTCAGCTTCATTCATTCAAATAGCTATTTTCTGGGAGTGACAATCCTATTCGACAAGAAGCAAAACGGTTATTAGTCCGTATCTACTTTGGAAGAAAGCTGTAGGGACTTGACATGACTGGAGCAGAATAAGAAATGATCTGTGAGTGGGCATAAAACCTGGACTAATAAGATACAGGTTAAAAGACAGACTTTTTATGCCCTGGGTGAGGAACTTGGCAGCTGTAATCTCCATCAGTCTCAGTTTTCAGTGCTAAAGATATAGATTCGGCAAGCTTCGTGGAGTTAAAACGGGGAAGCACTGATGCCTGGGAACAAAGTGGATGTGTGAGATTTTCTTTTTGTTAGATGACCAAAAATGGACAGTTCCCCGTTTAAATAAAGAAGGAACATTAGTATTATGTCAATATAAGGCTTTTACATTTGGCAGGATTATTCATTTTACCTGTATGATTATCTTAATAATAAACAATTGGAAAAGTATAGAAAAAGACTCAGTGATGCAGGAAAACTGTGGAAGCAAGCAGCTCCACACAATCAAAGACTCCGAGTGCCCATCATGGACATATAAGTTGATAGAATCAAGCACTAGGAAGAAATGGATCTAATGCAAGGATGGAGGAGCTAAGATAAACATGAGGGAGCTTGAAAAATTAAGAGAACCATTTTTTAAATCAATATAATGATTAACAGGAAGCCAATGCAGTTGTTTAAGGAATTGCAGACAGCTGAAGTTCTGGTTATTATTTGGGCAGCAAAATAATTCTGAACTACTACTACTAAATTAACTTGATATAAAACCTTTAATGCCCGATCATACAATTTTGTATAGTTATGTGGCAGAGGTCCCTAATTAGCAGACTTTGGTCCATGTCGACACAATAAAGCTGTCCTATATGGACCCGGACATCCAGATTTAACAAAAAAGTGAAAACTTACAACCTGGCTGAGGGCTTCAGGTTCAGGTTTTGTAGTCCAGTAGAAACGCACAGACCAATCGCATGCTAATAAAGCCATACCCCATGATTCCATACAGCCAACCAGATCAATTTGATGCCGGAATCAGTGAACGTTAGAACTCTGCAGAGGCAGAGGAAGAGAGAAGATGTGTTACATAGTAAAAGGAAGAGAAAAATAAGGAAGAAATTATTCCTCTCTAGATAAAGATGTGGAGTGGAAACAGGGCATTTATTTAGTAATTAACTCATTTCTGTTCATACTTATGTTAAACCAATTGTTACATATGTTTCAAAACTGGTCTTTAACAATTTACTATAATCTAAAGTGAGATCACAGATAATGGTCTCAGAGCCCAGTATGACCAATTCACTAGGATAATCAACAACATGGTCATCAGTGTTTCTGCACACATACTATCATTTACTGGTGAAGTGGTTGGTAACACTGGTGACCTCTCTTGTCAACAAAATGGTGCAACTAAGACACAACTGGAGGGAAAACAATAAATAATTAAAACTTGTTCCAGGTCCATCGATGATCTTGTGAGAGCGGTGCTGACTTCCTTTAGTGAAGTTGAGATTTATCTGGAGAATTCATTAGGACTTAGATCCAAATATTGTAGGGTATAGTCCTCTGCTTCCTAGTATTCACCAGGGGGCAGGACCAGTATCATATGGGTTTTGAATAAAGTTTGACTGGGTTTTGAATAAACTGGGTTTTGAATTAAGTTTCTATCATAAATTGATGCAAAATGTGCACCTATCAAATATGATACGTTAGACATATGCAGACCAACCATTGGTCAAAACCAAGTAGTACATACAATTTTATATTCGTCACCTGCCTAATAGTGGAAACTATTGAAAACAATTATTCTGACATTCCACAATAATAATAATAATAATAATAATAATAATATTAATAATAATAATAATGCATTATTATGGTTGTCATCTTCTATCATTTAAATGGAACCAGATGTTTTTTCAGTTTACGCAACAGTGTCTTTGTACCCTGTCTTTTTCTTACATGATTGTTGTTTTCTTCTTATGTGATTGGCTTCTTGGTGTGCTGATCAAACTGAAGTCCAACCCGATCTGCTGACCAGGGTGAAGATTTAACCACCTGACCAGAATCATTAATATTAAGGTACCTTGCTAATTCATTACCTTCTCAAAGTAGCGACTACAGTTTCATTTAAACTGGTCAGTGAATTTTAGTCCACTTGGTGGGTTTGTGTTAGTTCAAAACCATGATGGTTTACACATTACATTTGATTATGGAGACCCCCTTTTTGTTTGACAACAGAAACAGTAAGGACAACTCACATGGAAAATTTCCTTTCCCTGCTTTCCTGGCTGCTAAATCCTTTCATTTCCCCTCTCCAAACCCTGAAAATAATATTGCATCCTTTTTAAATTGCAGATGTTTAGGGCACAGTTGCAGTTATAGAGGGCACAGAGGAAAGGCATCCAATCAAGCTAATGACAGACATTTTGGATTGTTTTTGCATTGTAGTAGTGAAGAATGTGAGGCTAGTTTCCCCCATTAAGTTACAAAAAGTATCTCAATTCACCATGCAGCAAGCTAAAACTCACTAACATGCTGAAACTTACTAAAACCCTCTGAAACATAAACGTTGGCAAGCTAGCTAACATTTGTTTTAGTCTGCTGGTTTCTGTCTTCACCAGCTTTTCGCATCATTCAACTTTTTTTCTTTCACCTTTTAGAAGGAAATTGAATATAGTTGCAGCAGTAACCTGACTGATGGTTGATCAGGTCAGTAGAACAGTGCAGATTGAAGGCAAAATAGGAGTTTGAAGAGTTATTTATTTTAAAAGTTAAACTTTCAGTACAATAGATATAAATTTCCTCCAGTACTTCATCACCGTAGAGATGGTCAGAGAAATAACACATAGGTCGCTATGAAATACATATAGGTAATAAGCAGAAATCCCGCTAATAGGAACCATCTCCTAGGATACATAATAAGCAAGCCTGTGAAGACTGAAATCAGATGAATAAATAAGGGAAATGTGTTGCTTCATTGCTCTACATCAATTTCACTTTCATTAAGTTAGATCAGCGTTTTGGGCCCCTTAGGCCTTTTCATACCCTGTTATCCATCACAACAGAATGTTAATCTTGGCAAACATGTGGAAGCTTCAATGTTCTAAAAACTAACATGTTCAGGTAACTGGAACAATATTCTCAATTTGCCAACTGTTGTTTTACGTTGTGTCCCTCTGAGGCTGCTATGTTGCATTTTTTCCAGGATAAAGTTGTTGATGGAAGACACATGCTCAGCTTAGTAGTGGAATCATTAGCAGGATGAACTCTGGTCACAACAAAATGTACCATTGCAGTGTGTACAGGAGTCAGAAGACCAACAGATTTACAACTAACCAGATCAGGTTTTGGGCGTTGAGGTTAGTTTGTGTTATTCTGCTGTTATGTTAAATCTCCATATGACAAAAGACATCATGAGTGTCCTGTCTTGGCCAGGATTGAGATCTTGTCCAAATTAGAGGAGCTGAACCATCTCAGAGTCTTGTTCACATCTGTGGGTATGGAATGGGGCTTACTGATACTGATGCGGACTCTGCATCACTGGAAAAGGAACTGAGTTTTTAAAAAAAAGGCTCTTATGTTCTAACATTCACCAAGACTTTCAAGCTTTGGGTAAGAACTGAGACAACAACATTGCAAATACAAGCAGCAAAACGAGTTTACTCCACAGAGTGTTTGGGCTTTCCGTCAGAATCCGAGAGAAGTTTGAAATCTGGAAGGAGCTCAAAGTAAAACCACTGCTCCACATGTTGAGGATACCCAGATGTGGTGAGCATCTGCTTATGATGTCTTCTGAGGAAATTTTCAATGCACGTCTCACCTAGAAGAGTCCCAGAGAAAGACCAAGAACACAGAAGAGGGCCACAAACTCTTTCATCCAGCCTGCAAACACCCCCTGGGGAATGTTGAAGGAGTGGTGGGAAGAGGTCATTCTGGCCTGATCCAAGCCTGGATAAGTAACAGAAGTGATGGATCCCACATTTGTTCACCACTTATATGAGAAGGAAAACATTTTAATAGTTATGATTAATGGTATTTAAAAAAAAAAAAAAAAAAAAAAAAAAAAAAAAAAACCAAAAAGGACTGGCTTTTTCCCCCTTTTTTAGCTTCTTTCCCCCCCCCAAATGGCCAAACAAACAAAGTGTGTTTTTTTTTCAAGTCGAAAAACAACACGCC
>JBAMHX010000014.1:24033103-24052148 GCA_037177515.1 Pseudomugil tenellus
TAGGGTAAATATCAACATAGCATAGGGTAAATAGCAACATAGCATAGGGAAAATAGCAACATAGCATAGGGTAAATATCAACATAGCATAGGGTAAATAGCAACATAGCATAGGGAAAATAGCAACATAGCATAGGGTAAATAGCAACATAGCATAGGGTAAATAGCGCCATAGCATAGGGTAAATAGCAACATAGCATAGGGTAAATATCAACATAGCATAGGGTAAATAGCATCATTCTCCCACAAACAACCAATCAAAAGAGATTAGATCTACTTGTGTGTTTTTGCCTAGATGAATTGCATGTTTGGACCTCTGAGGACCTATGCAGAGCCTAAAACCGTGGTGGCTTTACTGACCTGCCGCTAACGCTGCACCCGTCTAACTGAGCCTAATTATGGCTTTTAGAATCTTGTAATTATACTTAGAAATCTTCTTAAACATACAAGCACATTCAACCATAAATGTGGGATTTAGTAACAGCTGATTACTGACATGCCTACAGTTGGCCTGCCTGTTTGACAAATCAACATGACATGGAAAATAGGTGAATGGGCAGAGAAGTCCACAGTATCAATGCCTGTACGCTGTGCTGATACACTCCAGGCACATGAGCCCGAGCATTTTCCTGAGTTAGGTCCCACTGCAGCAGCTATGGTCCGACAATGGGCCTGAGGATCTCATCCTGGTACCTGATGACAGTCAGTGAACCTCTGGCCAGCATGTGGGGTCTATGTGACCCTCCAAGGAAGGCTCCAGACTAACTTTTATCTCTGGAGTGCAGTGACCTCCATCTTAATTCTTTGCACAACTAAATAAACTTGCAAAGCAAATTTTCAAATTTTCAATGTTTAATTGATAAATACTTGAATATTAAATGCACATTTTATTGTAAGCAGATGACAACATAAACATATGCAATGAAACCTAAACTACATCACAGGTTGGGGGGAGAAATGAAACAGTCTCTTTGGCTGCTCAGTGCGGGCAGGGGAGCGAGAGGAGCTGGGAGCAAGCCATAGTAAGCTATTCCCAGTTACAGCTAAGAGACCTTGCAACAAGAATGATTGGTATGGCAGAACTATGGTATGGTGCAAAAGGTGACACCTCTAAAAGACGTGTGGTAAACAAATGTCTGTGGGTGATACTGACTGTGATTAATTACAGAAAAAATAACATGTTAAAAGAAATAACACATTTAATCAGAGTGTGTCCCAAACAACACAGAACGTTTATCAGTAAATGATTTCCCAGTAGACTGATTACACTGGTACACCCGTTCGCACTTGGTTAATAACGTTGCAGTTTTTGGTTATTCAGCAGTTTTCCGATCCATCTAGTCACTACAAAAAGTTACTAATGACAAATTTATGGCTGTTTTTGTCACATTATTTTATCCATTTTGTGACTGACATGAAATCAGATCATTTTCTGTCTTCAGTGCTGCCACAGTGTAAAATAATAGCACCAGATGTGCTGGTGTTTCACTGACTGGCTTGTCATGTACAATCCTATACATTTATATTCAAGGTAAACCAAAAATGTTCCACTATCTTTTTTTTCATGCTTTGGAATATTTGTTGTCATTTATTAAAGTAATTGCAATAGTTTTGAAAACATCTTACAATGAATCATGTGGTTGTAACTAAATGAGCTCAGACCAAAGTCTTTTGTCTTCTAGATTAGTTTTTTTCTTTTTGCAGCCCAGAGATTTTCAGTAAATCTACTGGGTTTAGAAGAGTACAGACTCTCATTGTCTTTAAAGAAAAGAAGTTAAAAAAAAAGCTTCTACTCATTTGTTCACAAAAATCTCATGCGCCCATCTAAGTTACCTAAAATAGCTTTTCCCTCAGCCGGAATGAATATTTAAAATCCGAATTACTGATATGCCCATGCCATGAATAATACAATATTTTATTTCAGCAGCATTTCATACGACACATATTAGTTTTGCTGGCATCCTTTTGAATAATCAGAATTATTTATTTATTTATGTACCGATATGATAAAACAGGGGTGAGTCTTGCATTCCAAATGACAAGCATCTTCACAGTTTACTGAAGTAAAAATAGAAAGCAATGTTGTCATCTCACATCCTGTTAGAGCCTTTTAACATTTCTTTGACAACTGAAAAGTGACCATTTACAGGACAGAAACTAGGGTGAAATGTGGGTAGGTATATTTTTTCTATGAGACATTGTCCACTCTCATATCTTTAAATAATAGATTACATTTTTATTGTTTTAGAAAAATCATCACAAAAGGAAAAAATCAGAGTTAAGTGGCATCAAGAGGAGCACCTGGCGCTCCATGAAGTTTAGCAACAGTAAAAAGACCTGTCAGGCCTGTCTAAAATTAGAATAATCTTAAGATAAAATTTCAGAAAGGACATGTGACAGGGTGTACAAGATGTCACAAACAGGGATTAAAAAAAGTGCATCTGCTAAATATGAGCAGCTACATCAACTTTGTAATCATCTTGTAGAACTAATCTGATCAGAAATATGGTCTGAAACATTTTCACATTCATTATCTTCTGACTTTTTACATTTAAGTTCTATTAAATTTATTTGGGTTTCTCATTTTATATGTTGTAAAGAAGAAATTATAAAGGAAACATGTTGCAAATGTATCACATTAACTAGCGCCAGTTGGCTTTATGCTTCAGCTCCATTACTTCCTGACTTAGGACAACTCCTTTATTTCCTGTCTTTCATAGATGAACTAATTAATCCAGGTGTGCCAGGCCAATGTTGTTGTGGTTACTGAGGTCAGACACACCTGGATTAATCAGTTCGTCCATCAAATGAAAAACAGGAAACAAGTTGTTCTAAGTTCAGGAAGTAGTGGACCTCTGCATAACACCAAGGTGTGTGCACTGTGTTCGGGCTGAGCGATACCCCTCTTAACTAAACAGTGCTGTTTTAGTCTGGAAAGACTTCCTCTGCTGCTTGAAATCAACTTTTTTTTTTTTGTTTTTTCTGAACTCCCATCAATACAAACTGACAGTTTTACCAAACTTGTTTACTTTTAAATTCGTCTGTCAAATTGAATCTGGCCTTTAACACAACTCCTGCTATCTTCTGAGTGTCTGGCCTCATCCTTCTTTCACATAACAGTATGGTCCTTTAACATGCCATTAGCCACATGTTGTGGCCATCAAACAGTTCCACCCCTGCCTTCAAGGATTCACATCACTAAATCATCACCTGCCAAAGCAACTGGTAACTTTTCACTCACATCCAGCAAAATTAATTTAAGCTCCATTAGGTCAGTCAAAATTTAGACTACTCTATCCACTTATCCACTTGATAAGTGGTTCTGACAGTAAAGTCCCATCTAGGGCTGCACAGTTAATCAGATTTTAATCGTGATCACGATTTTGGTGGCTATAATTAAATAAACCTGATCGTCAACAATATTTACATTCAAAATACGAGCTCTGCTGAATGCATCTCTGATCACACACATTCTCAACCAGTAGTCTGTTACCCAGCAGGTAGTGAACGCATGGTCATGTCTGCATTAATCTTCCTAAATAACAAGCGCGCACACCTTTTCGAGATGGCAGCTAGTTGCACTGATAACCGCAACTCACGTAACAAATAGAAAATACAGCTGCATCTGGAGATGGGCACCAAGGTGAAGAGCTTGTGCTTTGAAATGGGGTGACATCCATTGTCTGGATGTGTTTTGGATTCAGGACAAGTGACATTAAACAAGAACAGGTGATATGCATAGTGTAACAACGTGGTGTCTGCCCCTCAAAGAAACAACTAATTTGTTCAATCACCTGGAAAAAACATCACAAACATAAATATATGAATGTCAATAATGTAAATTAAAAAAATCCTCGTTCATATTCAGCGGCAACCCAGACAACCTTTACACCAACTTTGTACCGAGCAGTACTGTATTCATCTACTTCCCAAAGACGCAGAAATAACAGATGCAATATCTTTTTTTATTTGGCCAAAGTCATGTGTCCAGTCAATATAATGAGCAATGAAGGATTTAAAAAATGGTAAAAACACTGGACAAAAAATATAAGGTTGCATTGCGCAATTGTTTTTCCCAAGTGGCGTTGCCTGCAATGTATGAAAAAATGTTGGGAGGGAATAGAAAAAAGAGCTCTCAACTTAACTCAACTTGAGTTATATGCAAACATGACTGACCTATAGTCAAGCAGAACTATGGAACTGTACCTATCCTTGACTATATACTACATAGACATGGATTTCCAAATCAGGAGTTGTTGCTTGCAAAAGGTTATTTTTTTCCCCAAGACCGCACAGGAAAAGTGAACTCTGGGAGGGACTGGCTTCTTGGAGCCTGCAAAAAGAAAGACTCATCTGCTTTACAACAGACAGGCCTCTCTAAATAAGTGGACAAGACTTCAGTTCTTTGGCCATAGACTTAAGTTTTAAGCTACTGATAAGTTTTTTATTTAATGTATTCTTCTTCTTCTTATTATTATTATTATTATTATTATTATTATTGATTGATTGAATGATGTGCTTTTTTCCGAGCATACAAAACAATTTGTAAACAGATTTTATTAATCATTTGCCAATTTAATGGAAAACTTGGTTAATGAACACACACACACACACACAATTGTCATAAATGCAAACAATAAATTGAATGAATATGCATACGTCTGTATATTTTGTTTAATTTTAACATGATTTGTGTTCTTTTTATATAGAGACAGCAATGAAAGATCCACTAATAGACTGTGGTGTAGGGGTTTGCAAAAAGCTTGTCAGCTGTTTCTAACACAGCTGGAGGCGTAAAAGGGAGCTAGTACAGGCTCAAAAGGATGTAAAGCCTCCAGAGTATGGACTGATGACAGCATGCCCAACAAGGTGGGGATCAAGGCAAGCAATGATCGCAAGAGTCCTGGAACAGCAACGTTTCATCTTCCGACCGAAAATCAAGTCACCTCTTTCCAACATGGAAGGACACCGATGTCCTGAAAGTCCTCATGAAAGCCTAACAAAAACAATAACCCCTGATTGAGTTTACTTATGTACTGTCAACTGAGTACATAAATGGGTACATAAATGGAAAGAATGGTGGTTGGATGGGTAGATACATGGAAAGAAAGATGGCAGGATGGGTAGAAAGATGGTTAGATGAGCAAATAGATTAAAAGAAAGATGGTTGGATGGGGTAAATAGGAGAGAAAGATGGTTGGATGGACAGATAGATGAGATAAAGTCAGTGAAACTTCAAAGGGCAGAATGAGTGAGTTGAAATCTAAAAGTGCTAAACTCCAAACTACTCACAGAAGACGTTCAGCTACAAAGGGATATGAGTTATTCTTTTCTACTGTGAAAGAAATTCAAATGCTGATGGGCTAAACATGATGAAGCAAAGCTGCTCTGAGGTGCTGCACACAGTTATAATTGAAGTCAATGGTAGAGGTTTTGGACTTTCTGTCGCTTGGAGGGCCATAGCTCAAAATCTATAAGTCACAGCTTTTTCAACCTTGGCTTGAGTTGAAGCCAATAAGGTTTGCAACGTTTTGATGTATAATATGAGTAAGTAGGGCAAGAAATGATTAGAATGAGTTTAAAGTTAGTTGAAAAGTTAGAGTGGAGCTATAGTGGGAGAGCAAATGTTGGAAGTTAAAGATTGTAATGATTTTTAAACTGCTATATTTCAAAATCTATAAAAGATATCAACATAATAAGATAGTTTTGAATAGCCCAACATGTTGTGATGCATTTAAAGTTTGAATGGTGTCTCTAGCTAAAAGTATGTGGAATGAGTAGCATTTTTTTAAAAAAATTGAAGGTTTTTGTGGAATGTTTAAGCTTTCCTATTCATTTAAAAAAATTGCAAGAACTACAATTCTGTATACAACACACACAGAAATACGTAGATGAACATAAGACAAAGATATTTCAATAATTGAAAATGACATTGTTAAGGTGTGTGAGAGTTTTCAAGTCATCATTGACAATGAAGACTGTCAAACAGAATTATATAATGACTAATGAACTTAAATCAATCAGTGAATCATGGCCGATTCAGATAAGAAGGTAAATTACATTTAAGCAAAAGCTGCAAGTACAGAGTCATGAAGGTGGAATGTATACACTTTATTGTTAAATTTGAAACTTTTGGGAAGAGACCTAGATCCATCAAACAAATATCTGTGCTTTAAGGCTAAAGCACAGACATTTGTAGAGACCAAAGATTCCTATGGGGACAAAAATGTTCATCAGTGATGACTGAAGACTAGCTAATTTTCCAACCTCACTCTAGCATTCTAAGGTAATCTCTGCACAATCCTGAAGCTATGAGTGATAAAAACCTTTTTTTCACTTCATTTATCACCAATCAACTCTCGCTTCCAAGAAAAAGTCAAAGAATTGCACATATCAACATAAAATTAATTAAACCACAAGATGCTTTTCCATTACCCTTAGAATTGTGCAAAACCCACATATCGTTATATCACCAATGGAAACATCTACATTTTGATAAAATCTCAATTATTGTAAAAAAAAAAAGATTTTACACTCGTGAGGTGACTTTTCCGATATTTTTACTCGGAATATTGCAAGTGTAAAGCAAGCATTTTTTTTTCCATATTTACAGATCACCGGACAACTCAACTCAACTTTATTTATAAAGCCCTTTGACACAACTGTCATTGAACAAAGTTTTGTACAAAAAGTGACATACTGAAAAATATACAAACAACTCCAAGAAAAAAAATACATAAAAGCAAAAAATATCTAAATAAAACAAATAAATAAATTTATTAAACAAAGAAGAAAACCTGCAGTACTCTAAAACACAAGCCAGTTTCACACTGGGTTTAAAGCCAGTTTTAAGTTGTGTTTTAAAAATGGACAGTGAGGAGGCTTGTCTAATGTGGAGGGGGAGCTCAGAACAATTTTGGACCGGCAACTGAAAAACAAGGACAAGACATAGTAAGTCTTGTGACCAGCTGAAATGGCACGCTATGGAGCAAACAAAACAAAACATAGTTTTACAATGAATTAGAAAAAGAATTGAAGTAAAGTGCTTTGAAAAGCTGTGACAAATTTTCTAAAGCAAGTATAAAAACCCTAAAATAATGCGACATGGCTGACTTGACTGAGCTGCAAGGTAACCTTTTAATCTTTAACTTTAAATTTTAAATCTAGCTTAAAATAATTTTCTTCGGAAATCTGCACGGCAACTTTTAACTCGTCCTCTTTTAATAATTTTCATTCATGATTTCATTATGATTTGTTGCTGCCTTTTTTACTATTTTTAAAGCTTTGTTTTATATATTTTGTACATAACATGTGCTTTATAATAAACCTGCCATGCCAATAAAAAAAGAATAAATGAGCAATTACTTTACGTTACACAAACGTTTACATGCAAATTCATGTCATTCTTTTAGTGTGAAACAAGCAGTGGTAAAAACCTGTGGGGCTTAATTTGGACAACATCAATTCTATTACTGAGCTTTGAGAATTCAACAGAGAAATAGCCAAACACAGGGATCAGAGCAGGACTATTACCAGGAGTATCAGTGTGACTGCAGCTTTAAGCTAACTTGGCTTTGTTTGTTTCTTAATCCTCATGTCCACCAGTCCACAGAGACTTGTTCACACAACTTATCTTTCATTCTCTTCTATGCAGAGTAGAAACACTGTGTAAATTTTTATCCAATGTTTGTTTGCATATTGCACAATTCAGGACATTGTAAGAAGTTCTAAGACCCTGTTCGGGAAAGGAGGTTCTACATACCGAGTCTCCTCATAACCTCTGGGTTAAATTACTCTAAACGGAGTAACTTTGTGGTTGTAGTTTCAGATCCGCTGTTTTGGGTTTGTTCAGTCAACTCTAAGTATCTTTACCCAGTGAAGACCCAACACAAAAACTCATCTCTATTGGAGCCCTGATACCTGAATTCACCACGGCAACCACTAGCAAAAAGTTTGTTATTTTACCCAGTTAGAGGGAGAAGTTTTATTTAAGCAGGAGGCAACACAAGGAGGTTGCCTGTTCCACACAGTGGCGGATTTGAAGAATTCGAGGCCCAAGGCAAAAGAAGGCATGGGGCCTTTTCAAACAAGAAAAGACAGACAAAACGATAGGTTAACTAGACAGATAGAGATTTTAACAGAATATACATGCAGTTTTTTTACCAGTAGGATCCCCGATAGAATACTTTGGGTGGGTCTCACATATTGAACTGATTTCCCTGTATAAGTGCTCATTTCATGACTGTACATGTTGACAGAGATATTTAACCATTATACAGCTCGAATTTGGGCCCAGCATCAGCAAACCAGTAGGGAATTTTCATTATGTTGTGAGTTGACAACACATAAACGACAGATCAAAAAAATTAAACAGAATAACCTTTAGTCCCTCTCTTCTTGTCCCTTTTTAATGTTGTCTCTCTCCCTCTCTCTCTTTCTACTTGTCCCTTTTAGTTGTCTTATTCTCCCTTTTTCTTTCTTTTATTCCTCTAATTTTCTCAGTCTTTGCATTTTTCTAATTTTTGTCTCTTTTTTTCCTTCTCTTTTACTCATATTACTTTTTAGATTTATTCTCTTCCTATCTGTGCTGTTTTCATTGTTTATTGTTCTTTCCTTTTGTCCCTAAAATCTTATTTTGTGAGCCTTGGCCTCAGCAAATGTTGCAATGAGCAGATCCATGTCCACTGACTTTGTGACTTCTTGCTCGATGGAGAAAACAGACAGATGTTTTGGCCAGAGTGCTGGGTCATCTGCAAGAAGTACTTTGTGCTGACTGCTTATTAGCAGGGTGGATGATGCTGGACTCTCACAATTTGGTGGAACATCATCCTCAGAGTCTGACTGGATCAAGTCTCACTCTGACACCACATTTCTGTTTCATTCTGAAAACAAAAACATACAAAACACAAATTAAGGCTCTTATCCAGTGGTGAATTGTGAATATAGTTATTCAATTGCTAACTTAGAAATTTAAGGATTTCAGGCAACTTAAATTGTGTCTGCTCAGCTGTATCTCAGAGGCAAAAACCAGTTTCTACTCCACTACTGTATATTATTATTCCTGCTCAGTGGAAACTACGTACCCCAAAAATGATGATGATCTATTGGTAATATTTGTGATAAATTGAAAGTATTCCTTTGAGGGGTGATTCAAACCCTAAAATCATCTCAGGCCAACTGGAAAATGTTTCATGATAAGAGTGAAAACAGGCTGTATGTAGGAAAGCCTGGTGATGCTGCAGATAAGTAAATTAATTAATTTAAAATTAGCTCAACTTTAAACATCTACAGCAGGAAATAATAACACGCATTAAAGCAATATTAATACAATGTTTTAATACTGACTGGGATAATTGCAAACAAGAGTGAGTAGTTAATAACTTCCTTAAGTTACATAGGTTGTGCATTCAAAACATCAGAGCCAAACACATTAAGGACTAGAATCACCTTACCTTTAAAACTATGGATGACTTTAGAGAGACAGCGATAGCCTTAAGTTTTCCTGGAGATCTAATGTGGGGAAAAAATACATGTATTTGATTGATTTCTCATCCTCTGAAGCAAACAAACAGAGCTTGATAAAGCTTGACCAAAATGACTCGTAGGCTTTCCCATGTTCAACCGGGTAAATAAATATGTATCAACATATTTATTCAGCCTTTCGACAGTTTTGATTCTCACTCTTTTAGCTGACGGACCCTTCTGAGCAGGTAGATGTTGCCTTTGAACTTGCGGCTTGTTGGTTTATCCTCTAGCAGCTAGCTGTTACATTAAAGAATGTGGTTACTTTTGTTAACTTTGACAGCAACTTTCTGCTTTCCTCTTTTTGGCACTGCGGGGGTAGCTTCTTTTCATTATTTTTTCTTTTCACTTCTCGTCTCTTTGCGGGGGTTTATTTTCATGTGTTTCGCTCTTTCTGGACACTTTACAGTCATTTAGCAGACGCTTTTCTCCAAAGCAACTTACATCTGAGAATAAGAACAACACAAGCACAAAATCAAACAGTAGAGGACATCATAGATAGGTGCAGCCAAACTGCAGTATGTTTTGTTGGGCACAAGTGCTGCCTGGAGAGCTAGAGGCACAGATTTTTAGTTCCCAATGTCATAGAACCAATTATTTGCAAGGAGCTAGAAAACATTTCCCAAGTTATATAATTTCTATTTTTCACAACTAAGTGTGGAAATGCTCCTTAAAGACCTGTGTCTTTGGCCTGCTTTTGAAAGTAGATAAGGACTCTGCAAAGCGAACAGAGTTTGGGAGTTCGTTCCACCACAGAGGAACAACAGAGGAGAAGAGTCTTGTTTGTGATTTACCCCCATGTAGTGATGGTAGTGCTAGGAGTCTTTCACTTGCTGAGCGTAACTGTTGAGTCAAATTAATGAGTCAAAGTACACAGCAGCCATTTGTGTTATTGTTTTGTAAGCCAAAAGCAAAGATTTTTATTTGATGCGTGCTGCAACTGTGAGCCATTGTAGTGCAATTAGGAGCGGAGTGACATGAGCTTGTTTTGGTAATTTAAAGACCACGCATGCTGCTGCATTTTAGATCATCTGCAGAGGTTTAACAGAGCAATTGTAAAAATTGTTCGAGTTGTCAGGCTCACACAAAGGATACCCGGCTGCGACAACGGTCATGATGAAACCATTTTATCCCAGACACTCCGCGTTGAAAGGTCATGAACTGAAGATGTGTCATTTAATTATGTTATACCTAAATGTTTCTATATGTGTATATGTATTCCAGGATTGAGGAAATTGAAGATAGCCATCGCCCCTGACGGCAGAATTTCTAGTTTTAATAATAGCATTTTGTAGATATTCTTTATTTGTAGTTATTTTTTAGTATTATGGCGAACTTTGGCGCTTAACTGCTCTTAAAATTTGTACCCTACAGCAATTAAAATATTTGGCACATTTAAGAGAAAAGTGCTATGAATTTTTTTTATAGTTACTTTGAGATATATGACATTTTAAAATTTTAATTCTGTCTTGTGATTGACTGCCTTTTAAACTAAATACAGTATGGACATTGAAAAAATCAGCTTGGAAATCAGCTTCTTGGAAAACTCCAACAGGCTGAAGCAGTTTACACCAGTATGCAGTGTACAGTACACCATGTCCACATTCCTCTAATCACTGAAACATTTTGTGTATTTCTGCCTCCTTTTACCAGTGTCTAACAGTAGCTTATTGCCGTCATATTCATGCTTCGGAATAATTCTACCCTTCAGGCACAAGTATGAATTCAGCAAGTTTTATATAACTTCATGCTGGTGATTTTCTAATATTTGATGCTATTACCAATCATAATCTTGCATGATTGTACTCATTCCTCCTAGATGTTTGCAGCTACTCCCAATGACTGCATTCTGCACAATCAACATGGATGAAAACCTCACAAATAAAAGTTTGTCATGTTGAAAAATAAATTGGCTATATTTTAAACATCACATTAAGCATCATTACGTTATTTTTTGCCTTTACAGTGCTTGATAGAGTGTTCACACAAATCACTGGTGGTTGTGCGGATTGTTAGGTTTTTCTTTACCAAACAAGACTGCACAATGCAACTCTCACTAAATCACACCTTATTCTAACCCTTTAACAGTTTATGGCTGTTTCTAAGTATTTATCATTTGAAAATTATTACTTTTTGGGGGTGGGGGAAATTGATTTTCTTTTATACTTTTGTTGTGGCCATTTAATATCTTAGCTTAATTACCTTACTCTTAATATCTGGCCGAAACATCTGACCGTCATGTTTCTAAGCTAATGTCATTCTGACCTTAGTAAGTCGTCTGTCTGAGTTATGTCCTTTCCATCACGGAGAATGTTTAGATGGGATACACGTCTTTATCTGTTGGCAACAGAATATTGACTAGACTATGACGCACACAATCAAAGTCTTTAAACAGAGGTGTCTCCAAGTGATTGGGCAGAATTACTTCGGACTTCTGTGCGACAACAGATCTCTGAAATGATTCTCCCTGGGTTATAATCTTGTATCCTGTCTGTCTTTTTATGTGTTTGTCTAACTCCATGTTTTAATGTTTAATGTATGTTCAACTTTTTTATTCTTCATTTATGAAATTATATTCTTCTCAATCCAAGAAACTAGACTCCTCATCCTTGACTGGAAAAACTTTAACTTTTCTTTTTATTTTATTTTATTCTTTTCTACCAGTTAAATTCAGCTATTTGGTGCTTCAGATCAAATTCAGTTTGGATACGACAGACATTCAGCTCAATGATTGGACAATTTCCTGCACAATGAGATGCAAACTTCTGACTTTACCAGTTTGGAGTGAGATTCAATAATGCATTACCTTATTTATGGTAGATTATTGCTTCTTTTCACATTTGGTAGTCAACCTGGATTACCTAGTAGCTAAGTGGCAATGCTGTAGTTCAATCAATCATGGGTTCAATTCATAGTCATGACGTGATTGAATAGTCTAACTTTAACCATATAACACCTCCTAAGCATTAAGAAATTGAACTTTTAATGCTTTGCTTTTATCATTTACATTTTTTTGTTTTTCATGCTACTTTATTTATTGTGATATGTTACATTTTGTACAAGTTAAAATCCAACCATTTGCTCCTTCATTTCAGCTCAGTCATGTTTCCTTACTACTTCCACACTTGTTACATAACAATACATTCTAGTTAAAACTGCCTTTTGAGTTTTTTTTAATGCATTTTAGCCTAGAAAGACAGGACAACAACAACAACATAAGTTGCAAGTCATATCACATGAAATGAAAAATTATTTTTTTTTAGCACTTTTTATACACAAGGTGACCCACTGTGCTATACATGATTGCAGTAAAGTTGTAAACTTGTCTGTGAGAAAAGAAAATGTATTAAACATGTATTTGTCCATCCACTGTGTTTATCATAAACAGAAGCAACAGCAACCAATCACATTTCAAACCAGGTAGCTATTTCAACATCTTCAATTCAATTAATACATTTCAGTTCACTAAGTCAAATCTGCTGTAGGATGTTCAGAGAGGTTTGAAGCGGATTTTCCTGAATTCAGCAAAAGCTTGAATTTAGAAAAGAGGAACAAACCTTGGAAGTAGAGAAAATAGCCATATGTTTTCGTAAAATATTAATTGAAAAAGTTAATGTAAACATTTCCATGAAATAAAATATATTTTTGTATATATAAAATATAAATAACTGGCAACCTCTCCAGGGTGTACCCTGCCTCTTGCCCAATATCAGCTAGGATTGGCTCCAGGCCCCCGCGACCCCGTTTGGGAATAAGCGGTAGATAATGAATGGACGGATGGATGGACGAATGAATGGAAATAAATATACTTTATATTTATTTTTAAAAATTATTTAAAGTTTATTCAAATAAATCTGTGATAGGCTGGTGACCTGTCCAGGGTGTACCCCGCCTCTCGCCCTGTGTAGCTGGAATTGGCTCCAGCCCCCCCCGCGACCCCGTTTGGGAATAAGCAGTAGATGATGGATGGATGGATGGATGGATGGATGGATGGATGGATGGATTATTAAAATAAATAACTCAAATATAAAAATATGTAAGGTAAAATATTTTTTATTTTTATACTTTTCCTGCTGTTCATTATGATTTCTAAAAAATTGTTTATTAAGGAATATTATTTTTTTTTTTTTTAAAAAAAAGGATTTTGTTCATTATTATTTACAGGTTATTATGTTGTATTATTAGTCTGATCCATGGAACCTGCAAAACAATTAAGGAAAGAGAAACAGTGCCGATGCCGTCACACTTAAAAATGCACACTTTGGGGGCAAATTAACTCAAAATGAAGGGTTCATTGTATGTATCCTTTGTGGTCTCCAATTACCTAGAAGTCATTGTGCGACAAATGGAAAAGAAGGTTTTCAATGCATATAACTACACACATTTGTTCCTGCAGACAAGCTGGGACCGCAGCAGCATTATGTGACCACAAATAAATTTCATTACATGCATCTGACCAGAACTATTTTTCACGGAGGTTTTAATTTAGACACACATAAAAAAAAAATTTATACATACAATTCAAAGTACTAAAGCAATTTTCTGTGTTATATTGCATATAAATAATTGTATTTTTTGTTAAATATTGGGATCCTTAATTGGATAAACAACATATGATCTGGGCACATTTGTGATGCTTTTACCCTGGCTGTCTCATTTCAAATGGCAGGCACACTTTGGAGTACGTGGACTACGAAGAACACTTCATGGCTTACGTCGTCTGCGTACATAAAAGTATGCAGACTCTGAATAGAGACACACAATGATTGTGCAGCAAAACTTGTCAAGTTTGGCCATACACCTACGTGAACCTCCATTGAGCCATCATCAAATGACACCTCAAATTTAGATGCATCTCTTTAAACCCAACGATCATCAATACATGTCAAGCATGGTTGGAAGATTATGTGTTGACAATTGATAGGTCCTGCTCTTTGTTTCTTGCCCATGTGATTGCCTGTGTGCACTGTGACTATCTCTATTAAATAGGTTTAGACTCCTGGCTAATGCTAGCTAGCATCAAAAAGTGGTGATAATGGTGATTGTGTTTTCAGTCTGAGATTTAACGGCAAAACCAAAGGATATTAGGAGGCATTTTAGATCAACATAATGTAAAGGTTTACAGCACAAAGAAATGTGATTGCGACTGCTATTTAGTCATTAATAATGGTGTTAATAATGGTGGTGATAACAGTTACTAATAAGAAAATGTGTTTCCTTAGCCTGAATGTGTTATTATTGTGTCAGGTGAGAGAATCAAATCTGCGAATTAGTTCAGGGAAGGAGATGATGAGACGGGTGAACTTCGGCATTCAGTAGTGACTTGGTCTACATAATGTCATTAATTGAAATTTAATCAGTCAGTAAGCTTAAGTGCTTACCTGATTACCACATCCTATTTTACAGACAAAAAATTATTTTGTTTTGTTCAAATGTTGGCATTAATAATAAATCATAAATTCTATTAAATTGTAAGTAGTATAAATGATCTCACATAAATATAGAATACTTTTTGTCTAATTTAGTTAATTTTACTACAACGCTTTATAAAGTTAATGAATTAAAATACATTTCTTTTACTGTCAAAATCAAATTTTTGCCCTTTTTCTTTTCTTTTTTTTAAATCTCTGGACAAGATGTTAATAACGTGTTTTATGTTATGTCATACAATAATTTAGAATATTCACCCATATGTAGGGCCGCTACTAGCTATTTGGGTGCCCCTAAACACAATTAGTCAGAGCCATTTTGACCAAGCTGGTTGCATTTCTGATGTGGAGCAAAAGCCAGACCAAGAACCGGATTTTTGGTTTTCAACTCCCCCCCAAAAAAACAAACCCTGTGCATAAAGTAAAAAGGCAGGATATGTTACAGCAACATAAAAAACAGCATAGACAAGCATTTGTTAATGAAAATAAATAAATAGCCAACTTTATTTATAAAGCACTTTCTGACAAAAAATGCTGACCAAAGTGCTGATGCATAAAATGACAAAAAATTTAAATATAAAAAAACATTAAAAATCAAGAAGTAAAACAATATACATTCATAAAAAAAAACAATAAAAATTATTTCAGTACAGATCTGTACAGCAGAAGTTGTGAACGAAAAGCTACTGTCAAATAAACTTTTTGAAATGATTCAATTAAAAGGCCACTAAGTTGTGTCGGTCAGGAAAGTAGATGTTTTTATGCTGACTTAATATCCAACAACACAAAATGAAAGATTAAAAATTAAAAGTTGCACTATTTTTTAACACCCTACAATGATATTATATTCAAACATTATTGAAAGCCTTTAGCAAGAGGTTTAATATTCATCATCTAACCCTAAACCCACAACTATGAATTACATTAAGCAGTATGGAAAGTGAACAAATAATTGAATATTTGTGTAGGAACTATTGTAGTGTTTATAATTCCAACTTAAACTATTTTAAACTATAACTTCAACCTACTTGTTGATAAATGTTTTTGTTAGATATATGTAGTAGCCTACACCTAATCTTATTACCATTTTAACCGGCTCAATGAAACACATGAAAATACTTTTTTTCTACTTTGTGTGTTTTGAAGATCAAGTTATTTAATTAAAATGCTAGTTTAATTACAGACCAGTGGACAGCTTGCGCTAAACAAATATACAACAGGCTTTAAAAGGCCCATTGCACTTCTCCTACCAAATTATTAAACTCTGTTTTTTATCTCTCTCTGATTTAATCTGCAAGTCTGTATTTTTAATTTAGGATCAAAAGCCTGGCAAGGGAATATCAATTATATTCCAGCCCGCAGTTTAATTAAGTATCACAGCTTGCCCAGTGCTGTCACCCAAATTTAGTCTTTACTTGTAGAGCAATCGCACAAGTCAGGATCAAGTTCAATTTCACCTGATTGGCTCAGTTTGTTTTCCACTCTACTAATTTCTCGAAAATTAATTGATGTGAAATATTTTTTTCTTGAAGACAGTAGCATAGAAATGTGATCTCCCTCTGCTTATTTTTTAGGATAACTGCGGCACTCATGGTGTTACAGGTTTAAGATGTCTTGCAGTGTTTTTTTAATTAAACTGAAAACAGATGCATAAGTTAAAATACACTTGTTAAAGTTGATTAACGCATGCTGTTTGCACAATAGAGCAACTGCAGGCGGTATTTTAAATAAAGAGTTGGAGCTCCTGATTTGATTATATAAATTACAGTAGTAGATCTTTCTGAGCAATTTTAAATCAGTGTAATAGAGAATAGAGAAAATACAGTTGTATAATCTAAATAATGGTTTGAGTCAATGAACTGTTCTCTGTAAATGCCTCAGCTGCTCAATAAACTTGAATGAAATATTTTCTATTGCTTAGTTTGATTATAAAACTGGGCTTTATATATGCAAGCATTAATCTGACTCCTTTGCAGCCTTGATGGGAGGTCGCAGAAACTTAAAAAATACATGCAAATGAAACAATTCCGAGGAATATTCCACTGAAAGAAAAGTTTAAGATAAAGAAAAAAAATTGCCTTAAAAGCATTTTAATTCTGCATGCTGCAAGGCTATTGCTAAAGTATTTGAAATACAAATACTTTCAAGCAGTTACTTATTAACAAGTTTAACTATGATAAAGAAAAATAAATAAAAGAGAATGACAATTCTGTGTTGGCTGAAAAATGAAAAACTCGATGCGTAAGCTGAAAAGACAGATATTAGCACCATATAAACATCACAGACAAATATTTGTTTGAATAAAAATAAATATGCGATACACGTTTTAAATTCTGATACACTTTTTAATATCCTAGGATTAGGCATTCTAATCTGCTTGCGCATGCAGGTCCATACCTGAAAGAGAGATTATAAATATATCATAGCAGTTTTCCTACACATAGTCCATGAATAATTTCAGGGTGTTCCCAGATTATTGTAAAGTATTTATGAATAAATAAAGATATATTCATCAAAAAAATTTATGATGTTTTGTAGAGTTGTAAGAGCTAAGATGTTAGGGCCCAGTCAAAATGCCCTTTACATTTTAATCACGGTCAAAAAGTCCTGAAAATCTGGTGGACGTGATTGTCAGTGGTAATTTTTGGCAAATTTTGGCTTGGCCGTGCTCTGTATAAGTGCTTTGTATGGGGTATGGCCACCAACGTCTGTTCCACTTGGTTCCACTTGGTTCCACTGCATAAGCACTGCACAGGGACAGCAAACCACATACAGTGACTCACACTTGTTGGAAAGCTTGAAAAAAGTGACCACTCAGAACCTGCTCACACTGTGCTTCTCGTCTCAGTCACGGCCAAAACCCACTCAAAAGAGATCTTCTGTGAAGCAGAGTTGAAGACGAGCTACATTAAATTTGTGGACGTGGCAGGGCTTGGGGAAAAAAATCGGAACGGCGCCGGACATTGGAAAAAGTTTTCAACTATTCAAAACCTCACACAACCACGGCCAGCACCTGGGATAAAGATGTGGTAAAGATGTGCAACACAGGTGAAACATACATGATAATCCGTGTTCCTGGAGTGAATAAAACTTGGGGAGATGCAGTAAAATGTGAAAGTTTAGTGCTTCTCCATATACATATTCACCTCTTAAACAAGTGTGAAATTTAAATGTTCCCTGCCTAATCCAATACATCTTGAAATCTAGATATAATTTTATTTGGCCTGCAAGATCCTATCAAATATGGATTAGAGATGGACCGCTGGTCGCTCTGCCACTGTGCATGCACAGCTAGTAGTAAAAGATTATTTTTATTGTAGAACTTAAAATGTATGACTGCATATTGTAAACCTTATTGATTAGCTGTGTCAAATAACATAATGAAAATAAATGAAGACCATGTTAATTAATGTGTTACGATAAAGCTAAAGCTGATCAAGTGGGGCTTAATCTTAAGCCAGATGCAGAATATGAACATTTTATTGTTTTTAATATTTAATAGATTCTTTAAAAATAAATTTTAAAAATCCTTCAATTAGAATAACTGGTGAAAGGCCCAGTTTTTCAATGAAAAAATTTACCAAAACATAAATTACATAAACTCCATCTCAGGAATTCAGAAATGGACATATCAGTACTTCAGTATTAATTCTGTTTGAATAATTGCAAGGCTATGGCTAAAACAACAGCAGAGAGATAACTGTGCTGCTCTCTGCTCATACATGAAAGACAGATCCATGAGGGTGTATTTTCTACAGTAAGATCTGCTATCTGCAGAGTCTTCAGCTAGAAATTATGCGTAAAAAAAATTCCTCAATGTTTGGCTAGGTCAGTCCAGAGAATGGAGATAAGTCCCAGCTATGTTAATTACGCTTGTAGCACAGGTCTCAGATCTATTGTTTCATGTGGTGGCAAATCACCTGGATGTTTTTAGCCTGGTTGTTGGGCTTATAGCATTTCTCCATGTATGCCTAATGTTAATAGCTTGTTATGTCTAAATGAAAGTTACAAATGTATGTTAAAGGAGAACTTCGCTTTTTTTTTAACCTGGGGTCTGTTGTCATCTTTCCTTCCATACATGTGAGTGATGTAGAG
>JBAMHX010000014.1:24052248-24065251 GCA_037177515.1 Pseudomugil tenellus
CTTCTCCTCTGTTGTTCCTCGGTGGTGGAACGAACTGCCAAACTCTTTTCGCTCTGCAGAGTCCTTATCTACTTTCACCAGCAGGATAAATACGCATCTCTTTAAGGAGCATTTCTGAACTTAGTTGTGATAAATAGAAATTATACTAACTTGAGAAATTTGATCTAGTTCTATGCAGAAACTCAGATCTAATGACCATAAAAAATCAGTCCCCCTAGCACTGCATGCAACACCTGTGCCAAGTAGACTACAGCAGTCCGGCTGCACTTATCTTTGATGTCCTCTACTGTTTGATTTAGTGCATGTATTGTTCTTATTCTCAGATGTAAGTCGCTTTGGAAAAAAGTAACGTAACGTAATGTAATGTAAACTATCTTGGGCTTCACATCTTTCTGTTTCCCCGTGGTGTTTCTAAGGTGAATGTGGGCTCTATCCCTGGATTCTCCTGACAGACCATTCATAGAGATGTCCATTATCATCATCAGCTGATGCTTTCCTGAGATAATTACCTTCATACAGCCTCTGTTAAAAATCCTGAATAACCGTTCAGCTTAACATTTTACTTCCTACTGTATCACAGTTCCTTATCAAATATTACTTTACTCATCCTAGAAATACATTATCAAAATACAAAGCAGAATTTAAAACCAACAGCTTGTTTGGAGCTACGAGCACAGTTTATAATCCTCACAGGATCTCCTAAAAAGAGAGTAAGAATGAAGAAGCAATCCATATGTTGTGGAAGTCAGATGCTTTAACACTACAGTGAAGTTGTGAGAGGAGCTGGTTATTTGTTTGGAAAACTGAAACCGTTTTACAGATGAGATTGTAAAGTCTCATAAAATCAGACAGCATCGGTACAGTAAATGTCAGCAAAAGAAAGTATGAGTAACAACCTGCTCCCACCACTGGGGCAGACAGCAAGTGAAATGAAGGAATAAAGTCTAATTATATAATAACCAAAAGACTTCAATAAATCTAAACTGGGGAAACAAGACAGGTGATCTGACAAAGGAGACTGAAGACGATAGGAGTATAAACACACTGAGGTCTGATGAGGAACAGGCTAAATGAATGAGAAAATCAAACCAGTGCAGCTAATGAACAGGAAGCAAAAGTGCCTACAAAATAAAACCGGAACCCAAAACTAAACATGACAAGACTACACAACCCAGAACCAAAACCATGACAATTACATCCTGGAATAGTTAGCTCAGCATCCAGCTTAAAAGGGACAATTTTTACTATATAACAGAACCTGTGGATAGTAAGTAAAATGCCATTATATTCTCCTATTTTATGGTGTATTAATAACACTGTCCTGTTGCATCATAGTCCAATTAGGCCAGAAGACTAAAACTCTGGAACCAACTAAAATTGGGTATCTGTTCATACATAACACATCAGAAATGCCAGCTGGTTAAAATCTGTGTTTGTACCTGCTGAACTGTTGATGGGTCAGGACCAGACCTTCCAATCTGATGGGGAAACAGACATCACAGCTGGCCACCATGTTCTGGATCTTAAATTCCATGAAGCGAGCTGGAAATCCGAGCTTTTGCACCACTCGGGCGTATTTCCGGGCTGCAAGCCGCGACTGCTCCTCGCTGCATATATTTAAATGGAGTGAAGGATGAATTAAAGCCTTTTATATACATATGATATGATTAAAACACAGATCCAAATTGAGGAGGGTGTAATCTGATGAAATTCTGGTGAGTCCTTAGAGGTTAAAAAATGTTATTTCAAGCAAATATATTTATTTTAATATCATAAAGATTATTACATTTTACAGTAAAATACTTTATTTTTCCTTTTCCAGATATCTACAATGTTTGCTGGTTTTATAGATCAGTGCTTCTCAATCCTGACCCCCGGGTACCACTGCCCTTCATGTTTTAGAGTGGTCTATACTTTAACACACCTGACTCAAATGCAATAGAAAGAACCTGATGTGTAGTTCAGTTAATATCCATTAATCTGCATTAGATGTACTGAAATTGGTGGAATGAAAACATGCAGGGCAGTAGTCCTTGACAACCAGGATTGAGAAACAGTATTCATATTGATCAGGAAGTTTCACTGGTATGTAAATGTTCCATGTATGACATTCATAAAATATCTAAATGAAATGATAATAATTATAAAAATACATTTTTGTTTGTTAAGTTGCCACTTTTTGAAGATCTGCAGAGAATGGCTGGCTGAGTCCCCTATCATAGAAAGTTCTAACTCCCACCTCCAGCAGAACTTCAACCATGTCCTGAGGGAGGCAGGGGTATTGACTCAGAGTGGGTCGTATTCCGTGCCTATATTGTTGGGGTGGCCAGCCGGAGTTGTGGCCGTAAGGTCGTCGATGTCTGTCATGGCGGTAATCCCAGAACTTGTTGGTGGACACCGGTGGTGAGGGATGCCGTCAAGCTGAAGGAGGAGTCTTACTCTGGAACTCTGGAAGCAGCTGACAGGTATCGACAGGCTAATTGGAACGCAGCTTTGGCGGTTGCCAAGGCAACAACTCGGGTGTGGGAGGAGTTTGGTGAGGCCATGAAGAACCATATCTGGACAGTTTCGAGGAGATTCTGATCAACCATCCGGTAGTTGAGGAGTAGGAAATAGTGATGACTCGAGATGTCGTGGGTAGGTGGGAAGAATACTTCGGAGTCCTCCTCAATCCTACCAACATGCCTTCCGAGAAGGAAGCAGAGGAGACTCCGTGGTGGGCTCTTGCATTTCTGGGCTGAAGTGATTAAAAAATGCTTCTCGGCCCTGGGCCCGACGGGGTCCGTTTCCCTGGGCTGCACAGGTGTGACAGATGGCAAAGTATGGGTGGTTAGATTGCAATTTTTTCTTTGTGGCTTTCTTTCTATTCTTTATGTTCTGTTTTTGTTCTTTTTCCTTTTCTCTTGTTTTCTTATCCTTTTTTTCTGTCCCCTCCGGTCATGTCCAGCAATACATGGAAACTCTGCCGAACTAAAATGTAACTAAAATAAATAAATAAAGAAAGAAACAAACAAAGATTCAGATCAGCCTCTCCGGGAAAGTCTATTCTGTTAGACGGACATCCAGGGCATTTTGACGTCATTCCATAGCAACGAAGCGCGCCATTAGCGTTAGGGAAACAGCCACTGGCAACACTGCCGAGGAGACATGGCAAAATCCTGTTGTGTGGTTGGCTGCACAGCCAATTTAAAAAAACAAGACCAAGTACCATTTTATACTCAAGTTGAATCAGGAGAAATAAGTGGCTGAGGGCCATCAACAGATGCCAAATATGATCAGACGGAATGGTGAATTTTGAAAAGCCGTGGCAACCAAAGTCCAACTATGCCTACATCTGTGGCCTTCATTTTACATCCCGGTAAGTGCACATTCAGTGATATTCTATACATAATATATGCACCTAATAATAACCTCTTAATTATAACGAGTCAGACCGGCCGTATTTAACTGTTAGCTAACTGTTAACGGTTGCATTCAGAGCACCATAAACAATTGACAAGATTGTCTTTTAACCTCGCTTCTTGAGTTTTTTTTAAAAATCTGAATCTTAGATTAACTCTGATCGGGGTATTACACTTTTGGCCCTGTTAATATAGTTCAACCATAAACTCTCTGGAAGACTTTAAGGACATTTTTTTAAGAAGTCGAAATCTGTCGGAGGAACACATTTCCACACAGGAAAAAATATAACTGTCACTTAAACAAAAAAAATATATTGTTGAAATGAGAAACACATATTCTTATAAAACCTTCTCATTAAAGTTTCTCAATATAATGAAATTTATGTCTTGTTATATTAAGAAACTGTCATATTATAATGAGATATGTTTTTCGATAAAATGTGAAACTGGTCCAATATTTTTAATGGTTGTGACGGCCACAACTTACTTTTATATCGTGCAAATTTATTAGCTGGTACATGACATTGATATGAGAAACTCGTGGAATAAGTAAATCAAAATTTAGGTAATACAAACCAACCTACAGTGAGCCAACCACCTATAACTGAATGAGACTAACGCATTGTTTTCCCCAACACAAAGATGGTGCCTTCGGTTGCTATGGCAAATACGACATTGTGACGACATGACATCTAACAGAATTCAGGGGTCTTGGAGAGGAGTGTAAGCACCATTTTTGTGATTATCAGTTTAGTTCTTGAAAGAGTTTGGGTCCAGAGAAATTATAGCTGTTTAACCTAAGTTTGAATTTTCAGTTTGCCTTCAGGGCTTCCGTACTTGGAGAGAGAGGAAGTATGTGGTAATATGTGACGTGCTATGTAAGAAATAAAAAAACGAGCGGACGGCGGAGCTACACGGTTGTTTTACCATTGGTAAAGCCAGACATCCGACTCAACGAGTAAGACAGTCTCCGTTGTCGTCCGTATATATGTGAGTGGTTAAAAAATAAAAAAAAAAAATATGAAGAAAATTAGATAACCAGTACAAGGAGGGTCTTCCGGATAGTCGAACCTCAGAGTGAGTGGAGCAGTATGGTTTTCGTCCTGGTGGTGGAACAGTGGAACAGCTCTATACTCTCTTTAGGTCCTGGAGGGAGCATGTGAGTTCGCCCAACCAGTCTACATGTGTTTTGTGGATTTGGAGAAGGTGTTCGACCATGTCCCCCGGGGACTCCTGTGGTGGGTGCTCTGGGAGTATGGGGTACCCAACCCCCTTGTACGAGCTGTTTGGTCGCTGTACCACCGGTGTCACAGCTTGGTCCGCATTGCCGGCAGTAAGTCGGATTAGTTTCCTGTGAGAGTTGGACTCCGCCAAGGCTGCCCTTTATCACCAATCCAGTTCATTACCTATATGGACAGGATTTCTAAGTGCAGTCGAGGCACTGAAGGAACCCAGTTTGATGACCTCAGAATCGGGTCTCTGCTTTTTGCGGATGATGTGGTTCTGTCGGCTTTTCTGGTTGTGATCTCCAGCTCTCACCATGGTCCTCAGCAGGAAAAGGGTGGAGTGCCCTCTCCGGGTCCAGAATGAGGTCCTGGCCCAAGTGGAGGAGTTCAAGTATTTCGGGGTCTTATTCACGAGTGAGGAAAGAATGGAGCGTGAGATTGCCAGGCAGATCAGTGCGTCAGCAGTAATGCGGATGCTGTGCTGGTCTGTCGAGGAGAAGAAAGAGCTGAGCCAGAAGGTGAAGCTCTCAATTTACTGGTCGATCTTTGCTCCTACCCTCACCTATTGTCACAAGCTGTGGGTAGTGACCGAAAGAACGAGATCGTGAATACAAGCCGAAATGGGTTTCCTTCGCTGGGTGGATAGGCTCTCCATTCAAGATAGGTTGACAAGCTTTGGAGAGACCCGGAGTAAAGTTGCTGCTCCTCCACATTGACAGGAGCCAAATGAGTTGGTTTGGGCATCTGGTTAGGACACCTCCTGGACGCCTCCCTGGTGAGGTGTTTCGGGCACGCGCCCTGCGGGAGGAGACCCCAAGGAAGACCCAGGACACGCTGGAGAGATTATCTCTCCCAAGTGGCATGGAAAATGCCTTGGGATCCCTCTTGATAAGCTGGCAGATGTGGCTGGGGAGAGGGAAGTCTTCCCTGCTTAGGCTGCTGCTCCCGCAACTCCACCCCAGATAAGCAGAAGACGACAGTATGTTAAGTTTCCAAATGCTATAAAAAAGTGTGTTTTCAACTGGTACATTTGAATCCATGCTAGTTAAGATAAGCTTAACTTTAGCTTGATGTAGCTCACTGAGCGCTTCCTTTGATTTATGCTCTACTCCAATTTTATGTGCCGATCTCAGTTAATTGAGCTCTTGTTGTGCCATCTGAATTCACAACTCAACTTTGCTGTTCTGGGGCAACCTGAGTCCAGGATAGGATCTGTGGAGAATTTGGACAACCTTATCTTATTTTATCCAACTTATGAACTTATCCCAAGGATGGCAACACTTCCTATCATTTTCCTTGAGTCAGCCTTTCTAAAGACTGGATTTCTCTGACCTTGTGGTCAGAACTCCTTAAGAACATTGCTAATGAACAGACTCTCAGGTTGCAACTATACTTTCTATATACACTTATTATATACATATACTATACTTTCTCCTTTTTTCAATTAATCTGTTTATTTAATTTTGTTATTCTAATAGCACCCATAAATACTGTGCTACCTCTTTGATAACTTTCCTGAATTATTGTCAACAATCTGTGTTGACTTTGACTATGTAGTTATTGTTGGTGATTTTCCAATCAATACTTAAATGTGCTGCGGTGACTTATGTACCTGAATCTTAATTTTGTGTATGTCTTCTTATTTTAAAGATTCACCTACACCAACAGAGCAGATTGATCCTCAAGCTCCCCAGCAACAGAAGTAGCTGTACTGTGTATCAACATCAATATGGTTGCAAAAGAGTGAAATTTGGTTACGTATGGTAACCCAAGATTCTATGAGTATTGGCGTAGCCTTTTAAGGCTATCGCTAGTGGGTTTATCCCTGCGCGTATGCGCGCAGCACAGAAAATTTTAGTCCATGCCCACCTACTGTGTGGCATTATATTACAGGCCCTGCCAGTCATTCGGCTCCCCACTAAGCAATTTAATTTCAGCTTGTGGGGAGCCAGCTCTGGGGAGTAGTACCATAACACACCTCCAGTGAAAGAGGAAAACACTACTGCGCCTCACGTAATGGCGCAAACCATCAGACCATGGTGCCCTGAGGACTGGAGACTTCTACATTGAGAGGAACACTAAGGGAGGATCCTTGGACATCCCAAAGATAGAAGTGCATGAAGGGACGTGGAGACGCCCTTGAGACTGTGCCACAGATGTCCTCCATTGAAAAGCAGATCCACAGAGAGAAAAGTCTTTTTTGACGGAATGAACTCTGTGACCTCAAAGGGGATCAAACCCTGAAGAGAACCTAAGCTTGAGAGGTAGAATCGCACAGTCCATGAGAAGTGCTGCGTGAACCAAGAGGAGCCCAAGAGGCTGTTGTGGTGAACGACAGGCACCTGATAGCCGGACCTCAGCAAAGTGTGCCAACTAGCATGACAGTGCAAGCACTGATATAGCAGAAAAGAACACAGCATGCGGTATGGGACACAGGATTGTGTCCGTGCATGCCTCACAGGAAGTGCTCACTCGGGGATGGCTGACAGAAAAAAATCCTGTTCGCAAGCCCTCATGGCAGGGAGAGATGAATTGAGTGAATGTTCAATAGAGCTGGACAGCTCCTCTTCAATTTATGGAGGAAGAGAGGACATAGAACTGCGTGCACGAGGTGGGAAAAAGCGGGTGAAGGCAGTTTCTCAGCTGCAAATGGAACGGGCAAAAAAAAAACGGAAACAAGATGTGTACAGTGTACAGTCAAACTAAAAATTTGCACTAATTTTGTCTTACGTTTTGCATAAATGAAAGTGCAGAGAAAAATGTTAATGAAAAACTTATAAAGATTATATTATATATTATAAAGACAGTTAAGATGTGTCATATAAATTATGCATTAATCTGTAAAGGGCAAATAATTTTGTCGCTAAAGTTTTTCATTTGGATCCTCCAGAATAATCCAATGAGAAGACAAGATGTTTCATCGTGCAACTGAATAGTGTTGAGCAAATTAAGTTTTGGTTAAATATCTAACTTTTAGTCATAAAAGAATTGAAGCCATCTTTGAATAGCAAACTTTATTGTACAAATCAGACACACATGTAATCCATCAAGGCATTCCTGGTATCCCAGCCCTGTTCATTGGCATTCTGCATCACTTGCTGCTCTGTCTCAAATGTTGGAGTGGGTACAGCCCATGTGCTTTCATATGTCTCTCTGTGATTTTCACACAAATTGTGTAGTGCACAGCAAGCCAAAACCGTCGATCTAACTAGCTGTAGGCCTATGTAACAGTCATTGCTTGACAACGCAACCTTCCCTTCAAAAAGCATTTTCAGCAACAACAATAATTTGAGACTGTCCGGCATTGCTATCTGAAAGGGAACAGGGGCGTTGCACCTGCAGAGGCATTATTTCAAGATGTTGTAAAATGGGGCGAACATTTCCCTTTATTTTCAACACAATGGGATGTACATGAACATTTTCTACAGTAGAACAATTCCCCTCTCCTATGGCACTTGTGACAGGGGGTGGTGAACTGAGAGTGTGTGATAGGGCATGTGTGCTTTTCCGCTTTGACATCATTGACACTAGAAGGACTGGAGGTTTTTCTTTTTTCTTGTTGGTGGAGAAGCCCTCAATAATGGGAAGGAATCCAAGCGCCCCTAGCTGCGGTACCTCCTATGCCAGATGCTGAGGATGAATTTGGCACAGTCACCTTTTTGGGTACAAAGCAACAGGAGCAACCGTGCACATCCCTGGGCTCACGAAAAGACTTCGAGTGAACGTATTGGTGTTGTGGAACATCGATACGGAACGCTTCCTCCTGCTTCTTCTGGTCGCAGCGAGCTTGGACCTTTTCTAAAGCCTGCCTGAACAAACCTGAGGTATCTACCACCACGTGGAGCAAGGCTGAGTGCTGGGACTCGGGTAGCTTCGTGAGCGTGAGCCAGAGGTGTCGCTGTGCGACAATTGCCATGGCGTTGTCCAAAGCTATGGCCATGCGACAAACTTCACCCAGCAGTCTCCATCACCACCAGCGTCTCCTGCAGATCCTGAAGTTTATCCGCTTGGTAGGCCTGCTGCATAAAAGCTGTGTTAAGTGAGCGAGCGGTCAGACCCTGTACCCGGTAGATCTTCTCCAGCTGGGAAGATGAAAACCTGCACTGTTTGATAAGTAGAGTGGGTCTTCCAGAGGCTGTGTTAGCTTTGGGTGCTAGGTGGGCAGCCAGTGTCTCATCCACTGGAGTTATGTTAGCAAGGCCGGCTGCTTCCATTTCCTCCAAGTTCAAAAACTGGGTGAATGGCAGTGACAGCAGGGCCTTGGGGGATGCCCAAGACCATGTCTGCTCTGTTACGAAGTTTGGAAAGACTGGCAACTTGTGTCGCACCGACGCCTGCTGCTTGTGTAGGAAAAGTTTCCAGCGAGCTTGGTTAGCAGCTGATGGGGCGGCGGAGCTGGTCACCACACCTCAAGATGTCCGGCCGGCATAGGTTTATGAGGGCCGATGTAGCGCCGTCTGGCTCAACCGGTCCTTATATGGTGCCCACTGTTTCAGAAGGGTCCCCCCTGTCTGTGTGAACCCCTGCGGTGGAGTCATCTTCTGAGAAGCCTCCGGAGACTGGAAAAAAACTTTGTCATCCGCAAGCATCTGAGAACACATGTGGAAACTGGTGAGATCTTCCTCCGTATCACAGATAGGGAGACACTCATCCATCTGGTCACCCCAAGATCGTGCAATCGCCTCGTCCTCCATCTCTTCCCGCTCCTCTTCCTCTGTAGACCCATTGGTTGCTGACAGAAGGGGTTCTCTAGCTGCTGATAGGAATGTCACACGCCTTTCCAGTGTAGACACCCAAAGACGTGACAGTGGTGTAAGAGGTTCCCCCCTTTTTAGAACTCTTTGATGAACTGGTCCACCAAATGTTGGAATTTTTTATGACTACCTTAAACTCAGGAAAAGCTGGATGTTTTTGTGGGTGCCTCTGTTCTTCACATGGGGTCTGGAGACGACCCCTCACCCATACTGGAGTAACTTGTTGATACCGCAAGATAACCTTTCTCCTCTCCCCCTCCTTCAACTCCAAATTAGACCCTCTCCACAGGAGGCCAGGACACAAAAGGACAGAAGGGGGAAGGCTTGCTTCTCCATGTCCACACATCAGTAAAGACTCATTTTCTCCTGTTGATTCTAACCTTTTAATTCTGTTCAATTATTTTCATTTATTGTCTTTTCTTGATTTAAGGACTTTAATTTGTTCTATATTTAATGTGATATCCCTTGGTTTTAATTTAATGCACAGTTAAAGGTAACTCTGTGGTAGGAGTCATGAGCTGAAGTCAACCTCCACAGAACTCTGATTGGCTGGCAGGATCCAGACCTGCCCCCCTCAGCCTAGCTGCCTATCTTAAAAAGACCAACACGGACCCTTACTATTCATGCCTCTCTCACATGGCCACTCATTCAGGACTTATGATGAGGAATTAAGCTTCCACTCTGCATCCAAGTTCGTGCCTCCTGAACGGAAGTTAGGTTTTCCACAACCCCAGTTTAAACCAACTCACTTTTGGACATTATTGAACCTTTCCATCTTCTGCCTTAACCTCCAGCCATCAACCCCGAAAGGAAGCACTGAAAGCTGTGAACCCCAAAGACGGGCTTCTCCCCGATTCCAATACGGCGTGTTGCAGCTTCCAAGATTATATATTTAGCCGATGAGAGCCGTAGGTCGGTTCCTCATGGTAAGCCGTTTGTGACGCGCCCGGATGAGCTTTATAGAAATACGCTGAATCGATTCGTTTGGCAGATTTATTGTACTTTCACTGAGTTATAACAGCGCAGCAGGAATGGATAAGTGGATGTATGAAACTAGCATAATGAACGGAAAAGTATGAGGCATGAAAGAATAGCGGTCAACAAAAATTATGGCTACGCCCAACCCTGACTCTCTCCTCCGTTCTGCAGGTGAGTGCGCACCTTTATACATGTCCACGCAAGCACACACCCCGTCACGTGAACCACACCTCTGCCACACACACACACTGTGCACCCTATCCTGTATGTCTCCTACACACCAGCTCCCAATTATTAGGTCTTATAATAATTTACATTCCAAAATACAACAGGAGACACAATAAATTATAACAATATCAGATACAAAGAGTTAAATACATGTATAAAGTCCATGAATAAACATAGGCAATAAACGTTCTCTCCAGACATTTTGACACAGAATTAGTATTATGTCCATCTCGACTTAGAGAGAAAAATAACAGTCCAAAGATGTTTGGTATGCTTATGCTTCCTCCTCGTGTGCCCGGGCCTCCTCCTGGGCCAAATCCAGCTGACTCCGACACTCAGACAGCTGCATCTTCAGCCGCTCCATCTCCTCGGAGGTCACCAAGTTGTCTGACTGCTTCTCCAGCTGGGCTTCCAGAAGCATCATCTGCTCCTTCAACTGTTTTACACTTTGGTTTTCTGCTTCCAGGGTTTAAAGATTCTGCAATGTCTCCTTCAGCTGTTCCTCCACATTTGCCATTTTAGACTTCCAAACCAGATCTTCCTCCTCCACACTATTCTGTAGATGTTTCAGCATTCCTTCTGTTTCAGCTAGGACAGTCCTGTACTTTACATTCAGCCTGCAGGAGCCATGGCTCTCCTCTGCCTCCTTCAATTTCTCAATTAACTGTGGTAATGCTGTATGTGAATGAGTCTCCTGAACTTTCTGTGTAAATACTTGTAACCAATTGGACTGGTCTGTCTTTACTGGGATCTGTGGGAAGAGGGACTGGGGAGTCTGCCAGCTGTGCCTCAGCATTTGTGTTATTGGCCGACTTTTCTTTCACTTCTCTAAACTCCTCCTGTAGTGATGTACCAAGAGCATAGTTCTCAGCCAAACATTTATGTAGTAGTGACATCTCTGTGGGGGTATCTGATGTTGTGTTTTTAAGTTGCACCATCTCCTCTCTGGGGTTTTTAAGTTCATCCTGAAGTGAAGTGACAAGGTTGGTATCCTCACTCTTATTTCTTTGTTCGAGCTCAACAACAGTGTTCTCAGCATCTACCTTCTTTGTCTGCCTGTGCTTCAGTTCCTCGTGTAGGGAACTCAATTGGCCATCTCTCTCCTGAAGGCAAAGCTTTAAACGTTCCAGCTCTGCAATATCTGCCTCTTTGTCATCCCTTATGTCAGCTTCCAGCTTCTCTATACGAGCTTGACACTCTGAAAAAGTATTACTGTCCTGCTGAGCCTTCTTCTTAGGTTCCTGAGATTTGGCCGCTCCACCGTTTCCTGTCAGTGGTCCATTAACTGTCCAGGCCAGCGCTGTTCTTGCAGCATAAGGTCCTAAGGTTGCTCACTACCAATGACCTCCAGTGGTTCCATGGCTCGTGGAACATTTGTTCCAATCAGCAATTCTATTCCAGCATCTATTTCTGGTAAGGAGAGATGTTTTAAATATGGCCACTTTGTCAGATCCCTATTCGTTGGTATGTTAGTTTTGTGGACTGGCATTGACAACTGAGTATAAGCCTTTGGCAACTCAATGAAGTTGTCATCTTCAAGTGCCGCCACCTCCAGCTCTGGCACGATGATGCTACTGACCACCTTCTCTTGTCCCATCCTTCTCAGCAGAATGCTGGCTCTCTTTCCAGACAGATTGAGCCTTTTCTTTAGATTCTCAGTGCAGAACACAGCAGTACTTCCCTGGTCCAAAAAGGCATAAGTGAGAATGATCTTTTTTCCTTTCTTTGCTTTAACCTGGACCGGCACAATCGGAAGCTTACAATCCATGTCGCCAGCCCCTGTAAACCCACTGGAAACCAAGGTGCCATCCACTGTCACCACTGATGCTTCTCTCACCCGATTCTGCCATTGCTGAGCTGTCTTTATGGAGCACGGTAGGATGTTTTTGGACGCACTTGTTGCAGGAAATCTTCCTTAGGCAATTCTTGCTGATGTGTCCTATACACAAGCAGCAAAAACAAGCACCATTATCCTCCAGGAAGTCAATTTTGTCTTTGTATGCCATTTTTCCTAACCGCGCACACACATCCAATATGTGTCCTCCAGTGCAGCAAGGACAGATCCTCTTGGCAGGTAGTTCCTTGGTCTTATTGAAAGGTTTAGCTGTTCTCTCCAACTGATTCACTGTGGTAGCAAAGCTAGTTCCTCTGATGTTAGAGGGAGAGTGTGATTTATATTTAATTTGTTTACTTGATGTAGCTGTGTCCTGGATGTTTCCAAAAACATGATCTGTCAAGATTTTCACCTGTTTTTCCACAAAGTTGGCGATGTCCATAAACCTTGCTCTTCTGTTACAACTTTCTTGCAGATCACATGCTTGACACCTCCAGCAGCCTCGGAATTTGTATGGCAATTTTTTTAATGATTTCCAACATATTTGTGGGTGTGTCCAGATCATTTAAATACTGTACATCT
>JBAMHX010000014.1:24076857-24088095 GCA_037177515.1 Pseudomugil tenellus
TACATCACTCACATGTATGGAAGGAAAGATGACAACAGACCCCAGGTTAAAAAAAAGCGAAGTTCTCCTTTAATGAAAAATAACAAAACGTGTTGCTACGGCAGGAAAAAAATCTATTATGTTGACCTGGTAGAGAGCAAAAACAAACAATGGCTGTTTTATACACTGAAGAGGAAAACAAACCTATCAAGAAGCAGGTGGAGCAATCCGGAAAGTAAGACAAGGTGTATACTTAACAGGTAGAGAACATACATAGGTAGGACTCCATAAAATACAAGAAACCAAAACGCAAGACTCAGAGACATCAAAGACAAAGAAGAGAAATTACACTGAAGCAAAACATTAAAACCATTAAAAGTCCTGTCAAATATGAACACTTATTTCTACCTTTTTCTTTTTTGTTGCGTGTCTCCTCCAATAATGCTGTGTGTTCAAAACCCATTCTGCTGTATCCAGTTACTTATGTGTGATATGGTACCTTAAAGCAAAAACACTGATGTAGCATTGTCCAAATAAAATAAAAACAGTTGCAAAGTGCAATCTCTCACCTTTTGGATGTAGCAAGATAATCACAGCACAGGTATGGGCAAGATAAATTTTAGTGTGCCATCAAACTACAAAGTGCATTACAAAGTGCATGCTTTTAAGGTTGGAAAGGTATTTACTTTTTACTCAATGATCAGTAATGTCAGAACTGACCCTACTGGTTCCCTTGGCAAGATGGTATGCTTTCTCCCTGCATAAACTATTCCAGAGAATAGTTGAGAAGCAGCCATGTAAAATACCTTTAGATTTAATTATTCAACACACAAAATACCAATAAAAGTACCAATGAAAATACATAATCATTACATTTTCAGTAGTCTAGAGTTCTTTAAAGGAAAGAAGAGGGTAAAATAAATTACATCATTGCTCTCAGATGAAAATTAGGATCTGAGTGAAAAACTACAAATCAAATTGATTTCTATTTGTATCAGTTATACTAAAAGGTTTGGTGTATTTATTGCCATTTACGGTTAGGGTTGGGGTTAGATTTTCATTATTCCCATGTGTGGACAAATGAAATGACAAATGAAAAAACTCACCTGTTTCCAGCTGTGTCTTGCCTGCTGCTACTTAGACCTCTCCATTCATCTTTCTGTTGCATTTACTTCATACGAAAAGGTATTGTAAAATACTTCTAACCTAAATTCATTGTAATCAGTATGCTTAACTATCACATTCATGAATAATAATTATAGTGATAGTAAAAATGAGCAGTGACACCAAAGACAACAAACAATTGTCCAAACTGATGGAGATGTGAGTAAAAGCCTCCTCTGCAGCAGCTTCTGCATGATTTTCTCAGTAAATCTGGACAGCAAACCAAGCAAGGTAAGGCCCAATCCCATTTCTCAATTTTTACCCCTACCCCTAGCTCGAGTCTACTCCCTGAAAATCAGGTTAGGTGTAGGGCTAACATTTCAGCCCTACAAAATGTGACACCCTTAGTTTCATTTCATTACTATGTCGTCATCATCCAGCGTTACTAGAACTGTTACCAGCCATGCTGGTCCTGTTGGAGTTTCAACACTGTAGTTCTCAGCCCCAGCCTGAGAGAAACCGAAGCACTGGGCAGAGATCCTTTTAAAGTTGGCAGCTCACACTGAGCCAGGTGTGGCTCATGCCGCTGATAGTAATAATAATAATAATAATAATAATAATAATAATAATGGATACTTTCTTAATCCCAGGAGGGAAATTCAAGTTTCCAGTACAGCCAAAACCAAACACACAGTAGACATAAACAGACATATACAGGTAATGACTGTTCTGAGGTGCATCCAGCGTATCGCAGCGCGTCTTTGCAGGTGGGGGGCAGAACACAACACATGGGTAGTAAGATATGAAAAAAAAGCCTATTATCCCTGGTCTGTCGCCAGAAGGGGGGCAGTACAGCTATTCTCTGTGCTTAAAGCTTGTTACATACTCCACGAGAAGCGAGAACTGAGTTTTCGTTCTTGAGGTCGCTAGAACAAAATATAAGTTCTTGTTCGGCATGACATATATACTCCACAAGAAGTCACCCTGCCGAAATGTTCATACGGCCCCCCTGACTCTAGCATGCTTTATGTGCACGTCCAACCACTGCAGAGCCAGATAAAGGGGCGGTACTGCCGGTCTTCAACCAGGGTCCCCACTCTTCCTCTGTTGAATTCGGCGTTTAGCTTTGGAAAATTTGTGGTGAAGGTAGCACCACTTCCTTCTGCAGACGCTTTCGTCCACTGATAAAGTTTTGGCTATTTCTTTCCACTAGTTGCCATGAGCGTATCTTTATAAGTTTTTAGAGACGTATTGTACAAATTGTAATACTGCCTCACCACCTCGGCCAGTTGAACCTCGAAGCTGTCCATTGTCTTTCTCCTCACGTTGATGTTTGAAATTGCCAGTTATAGACTCCGTCTACAGTATATGTTGTCTTCTGGGTTTTCCTGGTTAGACCTCCTTCAAGTTTCTGACCAATCACAGAATACTTCTCGCAGCCCCTCGAGAAAAAAGTTCTGCCAGCCCGGTGTGTCGAGAACTGTCTTCAAATACGTCTGCAAGAACAAAATGACGCCATTTTCTTCTTGGAGCCCCGAGAACAAGAAGAAATGTCTCGCTTCTCGTGTAGTATGTTGCTGCCTTAAGTGTTGAGATGTTTTTTCAGTGATCAGACAGTCACGGAAACAAACACATTGTGTGTGTGTGTGGGGGGGGGATGCGGGGGTCTCCAGGCACCACCCAAGTGGTCGCTGCCACTTACAGCGCAGTTCCACCCGAGAGATGACGGCGCCTGCAACAACAAATTAACTATGGTTCTGGGGTCATCACCCTACCTTACATGTTTTACATACTGAAAAACCAAAATTCCTGAGAAGGGAATAATTCAAGGCTCCAGTCTGGTCCAGCGGTACCAGTGGTGGCGCTTGCAGCGACAATAACAACAGTGATAATAGCCTAGTACAAATGATGTATTGTGTCATGCTAAGTGCTATGAATTTATTGATGTAGAATGAACTTTATCCCCACGCGCATTCACATAGCATGAAGACTTTTTAATCCACGCCCACCCACAGGGTGGGCTCGCACTGGTCTGCATAAAAGGGGGTACAGTGCAGCGTTCTGCTGCCCATTTATCTTCAGGCTTGAAGACTCCTGCACCTATGAAGAGCATTGAATTCCTTCAACGGTGCCCATTCATGCCCGGCATGTGAAACCGGTTACATTTTCCAGGGAGACCTGGACCCCAAGTGTGAAGGCTGCCTCGGCTCCCCCCATGCCGGGCTGGCCTTGACGCCTCAAGCCTCCTGCCTGTTCTGCAAGCTGCTTCCCCTTCAGAAGAAGCAGAGGCAGGTGGATTTCTTCACTGCCTGTGGCAAGGATGACTTCACCCAGCCTATCCCAGCTGACATAGAGCGAGAAGCAGAGTACACCCTGGACAGGCTGCCAGTCCATCACAGGGCTGTTTATTATTATTATTGTAATTATAAGCATTATTTGAAATGCACAAAATAAAGTAAAAGTCTGTCACAACACTGTAGGTTGGGTTTACTACAGAGATTCTATAACATTTCTTTCACATTTGATTAGGTTACCTTAGACCTGTGATATTGCTGTCATGTTGTGGTTCAATGGTAACACAGTTTTTTGATTAGAGTATTTATAGATAATTCCCTTTTTGACTGGTTATAAGTAGTATTGTGTTGTACATATTATAGTTGCTGGTGTAATCTGCAAAGGGTTTAATTATTTAAAACATTTTACAGGTTGAGAAACGATCAAATGCACTGAAATCTGTTGATGCTGATGTACTTATACAATCAATGTGTCCTAGTGAGATGCTAACAAAGGTTGTGCAGTGTTCCCACTCATAATAACTTTTTTTTTTTGCTGAGGTCAATGAATCTGCTGCTTGAGGGCTATTTTGTTCTCTCAAACTCTTTCGTACAAACTCATATGATCCATTAGCAGGTGTACCATTGCTCAGTAATCTAATATTCTTGTTAGGCTCATTGTTGGTTCGCTTTTGTACGTTGATACACAGTGATGGCTTGCAGCCCTGTTAAACCTACTTTATTCTTTTTATTTTGTGTTTTTTGTGTGTATGATGGGTTGGTGGTTATTTATCCAATTGTGTACTTTCAAATTGATTTTTTTTCTATAACTTAGAGTTCTCTTCATTCTCCACATGATTCCACTTCTTCTGACCAGGAGGACATTGTTCCCATATTGAGGCGAACCAAAGCATTCTGGTAATTTTTCACAAATTAAATACATAATTTACATTTTTATTTTTGCAATGTCAGAGCAGACTATTAAATCATTATCATAAATGCATTTTTTAAAGATTAAGAAAATGATCTCATTTGAATCAGATGAGCTGTTCAATGCTATCACAAGTGGCAGTGGGGAAGAATATGTCCCTGACAATTGTGAGGATTCTTCTGATGACACAGAAGACAGTGGCAGTATTAGGATTGCTGATAAAAAAAACGCTCCAGGGAAATTGCTAGTTTTGAACCTGGATTATTCTCAACAGCAGAAGATCACAATTGCCATAATTCTCCAGTACCAAATCATAATAGAGGACGCTCACCAACTAAAAAAAGGGAATGTAGTTCAAAATCCAAAAGAAAACGGCCAAATAGTTTCTCCCGTCGCAGATCACACACTGGTGGTGACTCTTTATCAAAACAAAGTGGAAATTCAGACAGTGATGACCATTCTTTCAATTCAACTCCTGTTTCTGCTTGCTGTCTTAACACATCTGCCAGAACATCCAGAAGATGTACTTACTGCCAAGCTGTCCATACCTGCTGTACAAAAAAAGACAATGGCTCAAGAATGTACAACAAAAAGCAATACTGTTTGTACTGTAAAGAGGAATTCATTAAAATAGCAAGACATTTGGAGCGTGCTTATCACAGCAAACCAGAAGTCGCACAGGCTATTGCTCTTCCTAAAGATTCCAAAGAAAGAAGATTTATCTGGAACATTTGAGGAACAGGGGAAACTTTGCGCTTAATGTTGAGGTATTAAATACTGGGACTGGAAATCTTATACCACGCAAGCAACCTCAAAAAGATTTTAAAGTGCAAGATTTTCTTCATTGTATTTATTGTAAAGGCTTCTTCAGAAGAAAAATCCTTTGGAAGCACATGGCAATATGTTCAAACCAGCGACAACAAAGAAACCTGGCAGAACACGTTTCCAGGCTCTTTGTGCCTTTGCTGTACCCCCACCACCTGGAGTTTCAACAGAATTTTGGAAGATGTTAAATAACATGGTACAAGATGAAGTTTATTCAAAAGTCAAGTCAGATCCCCTTATCATGGAGTATGTTGAGCACCTGTTTAACAGGCTTGGCTATGACATGGCAAAACATGAAAAATTAGAGAACTAGGCAGGCTGTTGATGTGTTCCAAGGGAATGACCCCTATGAAAACCATTAAAGATCATATCATGCCAGGAAATTTTAGGCATGTCATTAAATCAGTGAGACAGTTGGCTGGCTATGTCAACGAAACTCACACATTCAAGTGCCCTAGCCTTGCTCTAAAAATAGGACACAATTTAACTAAGATTGCACAGCTTGTTGAAAGCCGGGCAAATGTAGAGATGACCAACAGTAAGGTGAAAGCTGCTAATGCATTTAGAAAAGTATATGAAGCCAGATGGAATGAATTTATATCGGCTGCTTCACTCAGAAGCCTTCGGGAAGCAAAATGGAATGCACCTCTGTTGCTTCCATTTACTCAAGATGAGCAGACACTCCACTCTTATTTAGATGTGCAACAGCAACACTGTTACCATGAATATCTACAGATGCACCCCCCCAGACGTGGGCGAACCTGGCAAAAGTGACTTTGCGTCGGTTGAACAGAATAACTTGAGTCAGGGCAGGAGAGGTGTCAAAAATACCCCTGTCAGCCTATTTGTCATCGAATCCTTCACATTGTCCAGATAATGTAAATGAGGCTCTTTCTGAGCTTGAAAAAAACTCTGCAAACATTTCAGGAGGATAGAGATAAGAGGCAAAAGAGAAAGAAAGGTCCCTGTCCTTTTGACTCCAGTACTGCAGCAGTCACTGGAACGGTTTGTTTCGAAGCATCAATAATATGGGGTGCCTGATGGAAATACTTACCTATTCGCAAGGCCATCTGCATGGACATGCTACAGTGGATCAGATTGTCTTCGGCATTTCGCCAGTGTCTGTGGTGCCAAAAATCCAGAAAATCTTACCTCTACCCAATTGCGCAAGCAAACAGGAACACTTTCTAAAATTCTAAACCTCAGTAATACAGAACTGGACCAGCTGGCTGATTTCCTTGACCATGATATAAGAGTGCATCGGCAGTTCTACAGACTTCCCGAAGGCACCCTTCAACTTGCCAAGATTAGTAAAGTGCTACTGGCATTAGAGCGAGGACGTCTGGCAGAATTCAAGGGCAAGAGCTTGGATGATATTTGCGTTGATCCCGACGGTACTTATTTATTTCTTCTGAATTTTTCTGTTGTATATTTATGAGAGTACTTATCTTTTATGAGCTTTTTTCAGTGACATTAAGTTAAATTTTTTCCTCTCATCCTTTTTCCAACATATAACAAATCCAGAAAATGTGCACTTGGACAGTGACAATGAAGCTGAGTGCAACACACAAAATGCTTTCTGGAGTGAGGATAAATCTAATCAAGTTGGTATGGAATAAAAATGTATTTCCTTGTTTGTTTTCAGAGAAAGCCATTACACCGGCTGAGGGGGAGGCAAAGATGATGGCAACTCCAGATGTGAACCATGGTGATGTTGAGAGTTTTGAAACGGAGCACAGTGACATGATGCCTTCACAATCCTCTAAATCTAAGTCACCAAGGCAGACTAAAGGTGAAGTTAGTATGCAATTTAACACACTTCTGTTCTGCTTAGTGTATGAAGTATTCCCCAATGACATATCATGCACTACAGGGCTCCAGACTAACTTTAGTTTTCACTAGGAGCACAGTAGCCCTCAACGTAAATCTTCAGGAGTGCAAGCAGAAAATTTAGGGGTACACAAAATAAAATCAACTTGCAAAGCAAATAGTCTTTGCCCATTTTTATATTTTCCAGCAGCCACAGTTCACCCGTTTACACATATGTTACACACTCACCATCGTACATGTAGGTTTTCTTCATCTTTTGAAAAATATTTATAAACTTCGTATCTGTAAAGGATCTTAGATCACTCTCCCACCACTTCTGGCTGCAACTCGTATCCACATTTCTCTGTACAGATATTGCTACTGCTCCTCAACAAAATTTCATCTGGTTCGACTCTTTTGGAATCTCCTTAAAACAATTACATAGAAAATGTGCCGGCTACTGCTGGACAATAAATCTAAAATAGCAAGATGCATTCCGCTGTTAACGTCTATGTTTACTTCCATAAACACCAAGACATACCTCATATTGACATGTCTTATGCACATGCAGGACTGTTTAGGTGTACATAATGTTCATACAGGAGATGACATGCATTGCGTAATTGGAAATCTGAACGAGCTCTTAAAAGTTGGATTTCACCCAAAAAAAAAATCCAAATTATTCAGTCTGAACGTGACCTAAGTCTTCATCAGTACGTTATTTTTAAAGACTTGTTTGGATTTTTGATTGGATGGTAATTTTAAAGTACAAATACCTGGCTTTGACTGAAAGATGAAAAATAGTTTTTCTGATCATAGCTTAAAGGTTACAGTGACCCTGACTGAAATTATTTTTGTTTCATGTTTGTCAAATCGTGGAACATACAAGAGAAGAATGTGAGAGAAGGATGAGATCCTTGCCGTGGAGAAACATATGATGTCCTTCATCACTACCTGTTGTGTGCCTGGGAAAATGTGACAAGTGCCTTCAACCAGAAAAAGTTACACTTAAAAACAGAAATTGGTTGGCGATCAAATTTTACATTAAAAATCACATCACAGCGCTCAAAAACAAAGTTTAGGATGATGATTTCTTTTTCTTTGATCCCTTGTTGGGTTTTTTGTGCCATCTGTACTGTTAGATTTTTTTCTTCTTGGTACTTTTAGCACAGATGGAAAAAGATTTTTTTTTTATTTTTTAAGTTAATTATAAAGATATATTTGGCCATTTAAAATGTCAGTTTTATGTGGTAAAAAGTTTTTAAAATGGCCTTTGAGCTGTTTCCTGTGATTGAGGATGACATACCATGTAGCATAAACTGAATTGCACAAAGCCCTAAACAAATGATAATTAAAATTTTACTCAAAGGACTTAAATCTCATTTAAGAACTCTGACAGACTTTTTTCCCCATTTGTCAAAGTTCTAATGCTTTTGTTAAATGGTAGAGCATATTTGTATATACACATACAATTTTACTTTTCATTTTAAATAAATGTGTTGTGACAAAAAGAGCACAGAATTTAATTTATGCAGTTTAATTGTACCAACTTTGCTTTTATTTTCATTTTGGCAACCGCAAGTACTGTGACCCTCAAAGTATGCTAAACTTAAAAAGTGTGTTACTTTTCCCAAGAAAGGTAGTAGGACCGAATAATGTGTATAAATTGACCCCATTAATTACTAAACAACTGACAAGTCCCCAGAAAGCATGAGGCTGACAGCATGCCTGAATGATTTTAAGTAGAGGTGCTGGTTCAGTTTATCAATATTAGAAAGGAAAGCTGCCAGATTTTTTTCAGTGCTGTAAAAGCTTCAGAAAAGGTCGTCCCCAAAATGCATGGTCTGGTCTTGGGTCACCACAATATGATAAAGACAAGAATGAGTATGTGTGTGTGTCTGTGTGGGAAGTTTTCCACTAGGTGATTAATTTATAATAATTGCGGCCCAAACACATGCCCAGCCCACCAGGAATAATCCACTCCGGGCCTGGTGAAGACGTTAAAAAACATTTCTCAACAAGCCCACGACTTCTGTCATATATGGAGGGATCCCAGTACGACTGAGCAAAAGTCCTCTTCAGATGAATTTAGATTAATTTAAAACTTTTAATTACTGCAGCACAAAGTGACAATTCTGATATTCAACAGTAAAACCCAAAACAGGTCATTCGAACCCTGCTGCTTTCATTTGAGAGACTTCTCAGAACATTTGGGTTCTCTAGATGATAATACTTTGATCTCATATTGATAAAATTACTACAACAGTCTCCATGGGAGGGAACTGTCTTCAGGTGGATCAGAGCTCTGCAGCAAGACTCAAAAGCAAATAGGACATTCTTTCTAAGTCGGGGTCATCACAGAGGAAGGCAGTTTATTTATTTGATCACGTAAAATTAATGTAAAACAAGTCTGGGCTTCACTCCTTGTGCTGCTGCACCCGCGACCCGACACCGCTTTGAATTTAATCATGCTTGCTGATTTCTTCAGTTCATCTAATCCATTCTGCAACGTCACTCCACTTCCTAATGTTGTTCTGGTATATGAATAATGGAAGTTTAAATGTCCCCTATCATCGACCTTAACTATTTTGAAGTGTCTGGGATTAGCTGATTACATAGATGAATTTTAAGGTGTGAAAAACAAACCATTTTATATTAGCAGACCTGTGCTATTCTGAAGGCCAAGTTGCCATCCCACTTTTCAAAACATATTGAATCTCTGTTTTTAGAGAACTAATGACAGTGAAGACGTTGTCCACGATTTCTCAACAGGGCCTTCGGGCTGTGTGCACGTCAATCAGGAGTTTTAATTCAGTTGTCAAACTGAAGATGACTGATGACAGACACTGGTTCCATTTAAACAGATAAATGCCAGAACAAGTTATATCATCCACGTTTTTCCTGAGAAGCAAATGTTGTAGATAATTATTGCACAACAATCAACAGTCATTTATTTTCTTTTATTTAAAGTTTTATTTCAAGTATTATATATATATATTAATTTAGTTTTGTAATGTTTGTATTACTCTGAATAGCTGTAAAAGCATTTAAACACACATGATGACTTATTTAAGTGTGTGTGTGTGTGTGTGTGTGTGTGTGTGTGTGTGTGTGTGTGTGTGTGTGTGTGTGTGTGTGTGTGTGTGTTTGGGAAGTTTTCCACAAGGTGATCCAGACAGGATTGACCAATGGATGTCCAATGTAAGAAGACAGAACTGGACTCCTACACAGTCTTCTCGTCTGTGCAGTGAACACTTTGAAAGTCTTCACTTCAGGACTGACTGCAGGGTACAGACATTTATGCATTGGTGTAATTTATTTGTATATAAAACATTAACATAACTATGTTACTGTGTTTGTGATAGATATTACTATAGTTTTACCCCACACTTCTGTTAATGTTTGTCACCAAATTTATCATGTAAACAGGAAGCAAGAAGCGTTAAAAGCATCTAAATATCTGTTATTGGCAATGGTTGTAGTTTTTTTAAGCCTGAATGAACTGCACTGTCTTTGTGAATTAAAGACATTTTTAGAGTGATAGTCTCAAACATTTTATAAATATTGTATATTTGTGATTCATTTATTTATTGTGTCCTTAGGGAAGGACTTGCTTGAAGGACACAGTGGTACATTTTCTCTGTTTCTGGGGGCAAAGAACATCTACCAAGAACTGTTTGCGCTTTGATGTTGGATGAAATGTACATTTACAGGCAAACTGAGTTTGATGGGCACCAGATTCATGGCTATGTTGACGTCGGTGCTGGTGAGATGGAAAATGTTGTGGCAGAACAAGCATTAGTCCTCATGGTTGTTGCAATCAATGATTCTTGGAAGATCCCCATTGCTTACTTTCTTAACAATAGCATGACTGGGAAAGAAAGACCTAACCTGATTAGAGAGAGTCTTAGTAGGCTTCATCAAATTGAAGTTAGGGTTGTTTCTTTGACATGTGATGGTCCCTCTCATCACATGGCGATGATCAGGGAGCTTGGTGCCAAACTGGACATCATGGACATGAGATCTTACTTTTTCCATCCTGAAGATCCCACACAAAAAGTCCATGTTCTCTTAGATCCATCTGGTCCCCAGCAAACTTAGTTTGCCTGTGATTTTACAGTTACACGTCCCACCCATACACACCCTCTTTCTACCATACACGTCCCCCCCTACACACCCACTTTCTACCATATACGTCCCACCCCTACACACCCTCTTTCTACCATATACGTCCCACCCCTACACACCCTCTTTCTACCATACACGTCCCCCCCTACACACCCACTTTCTACCATATACGTCCCACCCCTACACACC
>JBAMHX010000014.1:24155793-24168881 GCA_037177515.1 Pseudomugil tenellus
ATTGGCTGATTGGAAATTAAGTGTTAATGAGCAGTTGGGCAGGTGTACCTAATAAAGTGGCCGGTGAGTGTATAATAGTAATTCAACATGGGTTACTGGTTGTGTCACACAGAAAATTCTCCTTACATATCTTTAAAGTTTTGAATCAGTTTTTTCTCCCAAATATTTTAGTTTTAAATCTGAGAACTTTTTCGTGGGCAGGATCTTGATGACGCCACACGTGAAGCTGTCATACATGATTTATGACTTTGCCCGTGATGTGTCTAATTGCGTTTCCATTATCGTTTTTTGCAAAATAAAAGTGATATTTATAAAGTTTAAAAAGGGGGAAAGCAGCTTCCAAAGCGGAAGCTGTAGTAGTTACAGTCTATAAATAACATTATTTTCCAACTAAGTTTAAGTGTTGAAATTTTCTTCTGAACATTATGGAGAAATAGCAAAATATATGTATATGTACAATATTATAATAACATAGAAGAATATCATCAACAGCCATCAGTTGGTATAATGTTACAAGGCTACACAATGTTTTGGTGCTTGTACCAGATAATCCAGCAGAGACTGAAGCTGAGAATCTAAGCAGTGATACGTTTTTATCTCCCCACACCAGCTGAGCTGAATGAGGATTCTACGCAAAACGCACAAAGATGATGAGGCATAACAACCAGATAAAAGAAGAGCAGAGGTGGCAAAGTACACGGCCCTTTTTATGTTAGACTCACGGCAACAGAAAAAAAAAACCACCAATATTGGTCATTACTTTAATATAAATGGCTTATGTTTACGATCTCTTGTCAAGTGAACTGATTCCACTGTGGGAATAATAGCAGAGCTTTTTCTGTAGCACAGCGGTTGATGTGCTGCTGTGAAAAATCAGAAAAAAATAGAAAGAACACCAGCAAACAACCGAGTTTTATTTACAACAGAAGTGTTTGATTGCAGGGTAAGCAATCAGGCTAAAGAGTCTTTACACCTTTTTATTTTTATCCTGCTTTTGAAATTGTGAATGATTGTTCCTTTCATATTCATTAAACAGGATTTTACCTCAAAACTTAGTAGGGAGATCTGTAGATAACTCTTTTTGACAATGACTTATGTTCTTTTAAAAAGCAGTGTTTTCTCTTAAATAAGGGAAATATTCATTTATTACCAAAGAATTTGCCTAATTTTCCATCCTTCTGCATTATGCAGTAAAGATTAATCTTCAGTGAGGGGGTGTAAAAGATTTCTGGCTTATCATAAAGAGACTTTCATCAGATAGACACAACCTTCAAGTACAACAAACAACATATTTCTTCATTTTTCTGCTTAAAGCCATTCATGACATTCACCTTAAATGCTCCACAGATCTATTTAGTGCTGATGAATGTTTTACTTATCTGAATGCTATCAATTACCAAGCAAAACAACTTTGTCTGCTAACTGAATCTTATTACGTGTGCTGTGATACAGAGCCCTTCTTGGTTTTCACACATCACTTACTCATTTGTAAGCCTTCAATTCGCCTCTCATTCCTACTGGGTCAAACAGGCTTGCACATTTTTTACTCTTGAGTCCCACTGGGCTCTGTGTAGGGTTATGCAGACGCTTGCACAGCTTAATATAACAAATCTAATATTCCATCCCTCCCAAGTCCTGCAGGTAATTAGCTCCACTTGTACTGTAACTTTGACACAAAAGTGCATTATTACTCATGAAGAGAGAATAGCAGCAGGAAGTATGACAGTTAAAAACCATAAGACAAAAAAGGAAGATCAGCAGATAACCTATGTCAGAGTTTATGGATAGATCAAGACAAATGATCTTTGAGTCTTAGGCCATGTCTACACAGATATTTTAAAAAGGTAGATTTTTCTTTATTTTGTCTTTATTCCTCCATGTAAACATTTGGGAATTCTTCAAACGTGGAGACTTTCTTATAATTTGTGCTGCTTATATGTAGATATAATTGTTCATTTTTGAGTTGCAATGTCTGATTATCCATCACCATCTCTGTGACATGCAACACAAAATGTCCCATTAACTTCTTTGTTTGCATGGTAATGGTAGACGTAAGCAAGACTTTACTAGCACAAACATGTTCGACAGGACGTTTTACTTGTTTACATATAAACACAGTTAGTTGCAAAGTTTACTAAAGAACAAAATGCTGCAACGCATTGCTGAGAACAGAGCTATGAATGTCTTTAAACAACAATGTTGTTTCATGCATTTCTTGAAGTCTGTTTAACTAGAACCAGACCTGGAACAAGTAGCATTTTATATGCTGGATGCCCTTTTTCAACTTCATAGTTTACAGTTTATAGTTATAATTATCAGTGTTAGAAAGAATTGAGATTACATTACAAATTATGGTAAATGTGTAGAATGCAGAAATAAACCAGTTGCATTTCCATCACTTTAGAAAAATAGTTTTCCATGTTATCTAAATTTTTGAAGTAAAATGTTTGATAACCTGGCCAAGAGGATTTAGAGTGGAAACAGAAACACATCTATGTATAGATAATATGAACAAACAACCCACACATAGTAAAAACGCCTCCTCTTAAATTAAGCAAAGATAGTGAACATAAAAATGCCTGGAGCAAGAGCATTACCACGATAAAAAAGAGCAATGTCTTTAAATGTGTGTACATACATATATACATGCAAATGTGGTCTGGAATGAGCAACGAGCAGTAATAATGTGCGGTAGACTGAACTTGAAAGTGGATCGATTTCAAAGTTGTGATTTTTTTAAGGTTATTTTGTGAATTCTTTCAGTTGTTTGCTGCAACCAAACAAAATGATTTGCTAAAAAAACAGCATAAGTGTTAAGAATGGTTATTGGTTAGCCAGAATGAAAAAGTCACAAACTAGAAATGCCCTTGGAGAGCGCAGACCTCCACCAAGCTTATTATTTGGGCTCATTTTAGAGTGATACATTTGTCAGAGCTCAGTCACACATGATCTTTGTCAGAGTGAAAAACAGCCGACAGAAACAGCCTCTAGGAGGCATCCGCTGCCATCACATGAGTGCCTAACTCACAATGTTAAAGAATCCAGAAAATCCTTCCTGGACCCAGACGGTGATCCGAATCAACTCCAAAATTGAGTCACTTGTTCATCTTTCCGTTCTGGATACTTCTGTATCTGTCCTGCATCCTGTCTCTTCTCTGAGTTGTTTCCCACCAGTTGTCTAATGTCTAATGTTGACTCTTCCTTTATTTGACACTCTTTAAATTTCTTTTTTTTTTTTTTTTTTGCTTCCTGTCACCATCGCTGGAGGGTGTGGACCCAAATGCGGACAAAGAGGGCACCAGGGATGCAGATGACTTGATTTATTGAAGCAATTAAACCTACCACAGACTCGGGAACAAAAGACTTAAGACAATGAACCCACAAACAGAACATAAACCAACAGACTTAAATACAACTGAACTAGACAGGACACAGGTGAACACAATGACCAATCAAACCCAGGTGAAACTAATAAAGACGTGAAGCAAAAACAGAAACACAGGGCGAAACAGGAAAACTACAAAATAAAACAGGAAACCAAAAACACCCACATGAGGTCCAAATTATAATCATGACAGCTTCCTCTGATGATGTCCTCTCATGGAACAATTCACAACCACTGTGTTGATATTCAGTTGTTGGTGAGTGATGGAGAGTTGTAAAGCAAAATGCAGCTGTAATGCGATGCACTGGGACGGGAATAAAAGTTGTCAAGCATAGTTTCTCAGCCTCAGTTTTCTGGGGAGCCTTAATGGCTCCAGGAGTGCACAAAACGAATGCCAGTGTGACATCAAAACTAAGAACTGAGTTTTAAAGTGAGAAATGTATCCGGTGTTGCTTTGACATTACCCTATAAAACTTACAATGAGCTCTGTAACTTGTTTTATTTTTATTTATACATTTTTAAAATTTATTTCTACCTCACTATATTAGACCTATGCTGCTTTTTCTTGTGTATTTGCAAAACGTACCCATCTGACATTGGGTTTCTCACTTATAATGACTGTCATGCAGTTGTTTCTCATCTGAGTTTTCAGATGCTTCAGTTATGTCAGGGCTGGTTGGCTTCTCTGAGAAGTGCCATGACACCTGAGCCACCACGATATTAAGTGCCAAGAGCAAACGCTTTGACAACATTGTGAAGTGTTTACACTGGAACATATTAAAAAAATCCTCACAAAATGCAGGAATGCAGGTAACAGAAATTCTCAGGAGTAACTCATGAATCCTGCGATCAGTTCATGGCAGTTGCCACTTTTCCTTTTCTCCGAGTGTTGACTTTCAGGTGCACTTTGTGCCAGCATGAAAACTTTTTGGTTTAGGAACCAATACTAATTAGATGGAAATAGAAAAGTATTTGACTTACAGGTTCCCTCTGCATTTTTCTTGCTGAATGTTCTTGATAATGCCAGCATGTGCAATGGTAGTTAAACACGGGGTTTTTTTTTTTGCCAATCCATTCCGAAATTAAAAATAAAAAAACATAAACAATACACATATGATTCTTCATCATTAAATTTCAAGGGTAGCAAAGCTCCAAAGGAGAAAGAGCTGAATTTATAACAAAAAGGTTGCAGAAACTCTGTCATATTATATTCACTATTTAGATAATATGTTGAACCAGAAGGTGGGCCAAGTTACGACTATAATACTGTTCTTGAAGGTGACACTTCACACCATCTTTGGCAACCAAACCACTACAGTCTGATATTCTCATGTCGGTCATCCCTGTCCTGCTGTAGGCAAGTCTCTGGCAAATTAGCTGACCAACTATCTGGGATTTGTAACACTCATCCCACATGTACTCCCACTGTCACATCCTGCAGATATTGAACACCTAATAAAACACATGCTCTGGGGCTCAAATGTCACCATTCTAAGCAGGGCTCTGTCAATACCACCCTGACCTTTCCCTGTGTTTACCCTTGTAGGACATCAGACTTGGTGGTTGTGAGGCAAAATGGAAGGCAAACAAAGAAGTCATGCTGTGCATGACAGTATACAGCAGGCTTTTATACAGCAGACATGCAGAGCAGCAAAGGCTATCAGAGTTATGATAGAAAACCTGAAGTTGCATATGACTTTTTATCAAAACTTGATGTTAGAATTAATTTGTATTGTTATTTTCATAGGGACACATTATTAGGAATGAAAAGACAAAGGCTGACAACAGACAACAAAATATGAGTATATTAATATTTAGCTGAGATTCCAATCGGAAAAATCACAGTAAGGGTGAAGATTAAAATGAAGTTAGAGAGATTTGTGTGGGGAAGGTCTGGATGAGTTTAAGATTAAAAATAATTTATTTTAAAATTTTATTTTAATTTAGAAAAAATACACTTCTTCTGTGGAGAAATTAGAGAAAATCATGGAACCTTTATTTATTTATATTGTCCCTAGTGTTTGAGCCATTGTAGTCGGGCCTCATAAAGAGAAATCTGTGTTCAGGTTACAGGTAAGATTGTTCAGAGATTCATTTTAAAAAAAAACAATGAACTTGACATTGCTAACCACATTATCGTCTAAGAAAGTCAATGAAACACAGATATATTGTAATTAATGACTATAATTTATTCCTGTTTTTACAACCATTGCATTACAAATATGCATCTTTCAAAGATGTCTGTGAAGTGATTTTTGTAATACTTACATGAACAATGACTTTCCATAGTGTCTCAAAATTCTGAATATTTTATCATTTCCCTTTTCCCTTTCCCATACCTTCACACTGGAACAAGGACTGGTACAGTTGATTTCCAGTTTGAACTCATACTACATGTGGTGTGAGCTCTGCAAGTAAATGGTGTACCTAATCTCACTCTTACACCACCCCAATCAGCACATGCTTTTACCAGAAAGCGCTTTACAAACTGAAATTAGTTTGAAGTGTGTGCAATGAGCAGCAATGTGGGTTTTGTCCAAGTTGGGGAACAGACAATTGTATCATGAAAACCACATCAGAATAAATGGAAAACAAAAATTTCTGAACTTTTTCTCTAATTTCTTATTGTCCATTCATCCATCCCAGGGGTCTGGGGCCTATCTCAGCAGCAACAAGGTAAGAAGCATGGTACTCCCTGGACAGGTCACAAGTACATTTCAGGACCAACTGAGAATTTGGAGATGTCAGTTAACCTAATGTCCATGTCTTTGAACTGTAAAAGGAACCCAGAGTATCCAGAAGGATCATACAGATGCACAGGGCGAATATACAAGCTCAACACAGAAAAACCTGGCTCAAATCGGGTTCCTGGTTCCACCCTCTTCAGCCGTTTTTATGTTTTATTTTTCAGTTTTAATCTAAGGCTTAGCATAAATTCCACATTAAATTAATACAATTAACTTATATGGAAGTGAATTACTGTTTCCACTCATTTTCATGCAGCAAACGACAAACAAAATGAAGTAAGCTGAACTGAAAATTCATCTTCTTTTTATAAAAATATATTTTTCATTCAATCTCATGTCTATTTTGCCAGAAAATTGGGGATGGACTGTCTCAAACAGAAGTAAATCCTATATGATATTCTGCTTTTTTGTTGTTTTTTCTTTGGTCATGGACTTAATGTAATGATATACAGTGAAGACTCTCAGCAACGTGTAATCAGAGCCAATAACACTGCTCTGGTGTTGGTATCTACTTCTGCTTCCTGACTATTAAGGTGGCTACTGTTGTTTGCTTTTTTTTCTTTTGTTTTTAAACATGTGAAGCACGTAAAGTAAAAAGATTGTCATTTCACTCTGTTACCCTTTATTATATCAAATTATTGTTAGGGTTTGTGAGTTTTGGGTGGGTTTAGGTTAGTTTGGTTTCTTGTTTTATTTTGTAGAGCTCCTTGTTTCCTGTTTGCATCCGTTCGTTTGTTCACCTGGGTTGATTTTGTCATTGTTTTTACCTGTGTCTTCTGTGCATTTATATCCTTTGTTTTCTGTTCACTTTGCTGGTTCATTGTGCGTTTTCCTGGTTTCCTAGTTTCTGTCTGAAATCCACAGTTCTAATAAAACCTAGTTTATCTATTCTACACCTGCTTGAGTCACCTTTAAGAAAATGAGTCAGCATGTTATTCAGGTTTAGAAGAAAGCAGAAAAAGAAAACAAAAGCAAAAAAACAAACAAAAAAAAAAAACACACCAGATTGAAGATTACCAGAAGTGGTATTTATAGTAAAAGGACATTTGTTGATGAAATTACTACAATTATATTTATTTAAATTATTCTAGATTTAAAAATATATTACAAATCTTGTTTCTTATTGGTCTTTTTTGCAAACTTACTATGCGCCACAGCCTAAATGGCAATCATCCAAACAGTTCTGTCCTGGGTTTACTTACTCAGTTCACTTCAGGGCTTGATAATTAGAGGTGTCATGATTTTGACTTTTTATCAAAATCGATCAGAACTACGTCAGGAAGTGATCGATCGAAGTGAAAAAGAGGATCGACGAATCCCCCCCACCCCTGCTTGTTTTTTTTTTCCCTCTTTTGTGATTGTGTGTGTGTTTGTTTTCTCTTCTTCTTTCTCCCAGGTTAGGTTTACATACATTAGGGAGATGGCGTGCAAAGAAGTAAATGCACATCATGCCGTTAGCTAACCTGCAGTTTGTGACGCTATGACAAGTGATAAAGGAAACGTGGGACCCTGGACTCGAAGCTTCTCCTGCTTCTCTTAAATCATCAGTGTGGAAATATTTTGCACTTCTGGTGAGTTATGGTGACAATGTTCGCGTTGTCGAGAAGAACACTACAGTGCTATGATATGCTATGTGTGTACTTTACTCTGCTACGGAAAACACTACGAACACGGCAGGAGACAATCATCTGCATCACTGAGATTTAGATTTGACAACAGGACCTCCGCTCGTGCGAAGCTATAGCTAACCCTGCAGGGTTATTTTAGAGGCAGACCTGCAGCCTGATTTAGTAGTTGAAAACGCTGGATTTAAACATTTTATGAGGTACTTGAGCCACGATATAGTATGCCCAGCAGGTTATATCTTGCGACAAAAGTGTTGCTTCCTTATAACAATTTGTCAAAGAAAAGTTTTGGAGGGGTTGCGCAATGCAGAGTAAGTTGCCATAACAACAGATATATGGACTTCAGAAGCAACTGAGTGATACATCACTGTCACATCATACTGTGTCAATGATTGTGAGTGCAGTTTGTTATTGTTGGTAATATTTGTTTCTGTTGTTTTTCAACTTGATTGACAACTAGATTTTTACTTTTATATTGCAAATAAATATTTAAATTAGACTATAAGTGCCTAATGTGATTTATTACAAAATACATGAATGAAAGCTGCTTATATGTCCAGCATCTTTTGAAATAAGATTTACTGTGCAAAATATTGTTTGGTAATTAACAAAAACTGTTTAGGATTCCATAAAAGACCAAAAAGAAAACTGAATAAAAATTGTTTAACATAGGCTAAAAATGACATATTTTAGAAGACTCTTTGTTGTGACAGTGATTCATTTACTAAAGATTATAAAACCCCTTGAAAAATAAACTTTAAAACCAAAGTTTAATTGTTAGTTCTTTTGACTTCACGCTGCCCCACTGCCACAACAAAAGCCTCCGTTATAAATAGTTTGATTGGAAGCAGTTAAAAGACACAAGATTAAGTCTCACCAAAGGTCTAACGTGTTTTAAGAGAACAAAAACTATTGTCTTCACCACTCCTCTGTCTCTGCTGTGCCATCATTAAGATAGTAGAGAATAAACCTGTGTGGGATTAATAGACATGTTCCACAGCAGAACAAAGCTGGTTCAGGCACACAGGATTGCAGGTAATGAAGAAGCAGCATGAGTTATGACTTCATGCAGGGTCAGACAGATAAATTTGGAGAGCAGAAGTGGTCACTGCTGACTTATCACCCTTGTGAAAATGACTGAAAATCCCTGGCTGTGCTCTGCTTTGGTACAGTAACTTTTCTTACACAAGGGAATAAAAATTGTTCCCCAAACTTTGCTTTTAGGTCAACATTTTGGCAATGGACCTGTTCACTTTCAGGGTTTAGAGGAGAAGATTGATCATGCTTGTATGCAACAATCAGGTTATGGTGAGGCAAATATACATTAAATCACAAATGGTAAAAATTGCCATATGAGACTGCATCCCAACTTTTAGACTAGATAAGTTACTGTTGTGGTGGTCCTGTGGTCTCCACCTGTCATGCATCAATTAACAAGTCTAATGTAACAGAGGAAATTTGTGATAAAAAAAAAGAATCTTTTCAAGTCTCTACATTAAATTAATCCCCTTTGAGACACAGACCAATGATGTGCAGAACTGGCAGCTGTTTGGAAGCTGGTTCATGTGTTGCTATGCTACACTCAATAAGGTGGCAGAGTAGAACAATAGCCCCTTTCAGACTTGCTCTGTTACTCGGACATTAAGCGGACATTGACTTTTCATCCCTCATGGCTGAAAGGTAAAGTCCAGACTTTAAGCAGGTAGATCTACGTGGACTTTACCCACTTGAAGACCTAGTACAATGTCTGCCTAAACACCGGGTAGACGAAGACTAGACTAGAAAAAGAAGCTGGGATGCAAGGACAACAAGCGACCCAAAAGAAACACTGGTGGATTGAACAAAACAACCGGCGCCATGAACTCTGTCGCGGTTGAGTTTAACCTCCTGGACGATATCATGCAGGAAGCTCAAAACTCCGACAACACATCTGGTAGGTGTTGCTGTCTTTCAATGTTACCCGTACGCGACGGGGTGGATGGTGTGTGTGTGTAAATTCAGGTTAATTCTATTCTAATCTAATATGTTTTGTTGTTGTCAGTGTTGTCACTGTCGCACAATGATACATCATATCCGGTTTCCAGGATGACAGTCTTACACGGACATTTACCGCCTATGTCTGAATGCAATTTACAGGGTAAAGTCCGGATAATGGAGTTGCATGTCTGAATAGGCATGTCCGGGTAAAGTGCGGGTGGTCAATGTCCGGACATTAAGCGATTACTATGTCTAAAAAGGGCTAATGACTCAGTGTAGAAATAGCTATATAACATCTGAGCTGCCCACAATTGTGACCTTGCCAATGTGCAGAAAAACACAAGTTGTCTTCTGTTATCAAGACAAAAACCAAATGCTTAAAACTGCATTAATGCTTGAATTTCACTATGAAGTGGAAGGTATTATTATCACATAAGATTCTCACAATTTTGACATGTGCTATATATTCCTGCCAAAATTTACAGTAGTATAATTCAGCCATAACAGGAAGCATTGAAGAGTGTTGGAAAAATCATAGAAATGGATGGACTTTTTGACCAGGACAGCATATTTGGCATGAGTTAAAAGCATTTATGGGACTTAAAGTCTGACTGAAGGAAAAGGTGTTGCTAGAGCTGCAGCGGTATACAAACACAAAAGTGCCTCTCAGACCTCATATGCACCGACCAGCATCTTTACAATTTTCCTGCCCAATACAGTGACAAAGGCTCATGCTTGGAGAGTTGGTAACAGACTGTAAAGTTGTTGTTTACATAGATGTCCTAAAAATACAATATGACTGACAGATTGGCTTTCTCACAATTACACAGTCAAAGTGCAGTGTGCTGCCCCTAGTAGTAACCTTGTGTATCAAGCATTTTTTCTTGTGCCGTATATATAAAGTAAGGGTGTCAAAAATTCACCCTAGAGGCACACTGCCCTGGAAGTTTTGGATGTTTCCAGCTGCAGAAAACCAGATTCAGATTGAAGGGTCAACATCTTTGGACAGAACTTGAAAACAAGCTGCTGAGAAGAGATGTTTGATTTGGATCAGGAAGACATCTAAACCTGCATGATTACAACCTTTGAGGACTGGAGCTGGACACCCTTGATATCCACTAACTGCAAAAAACATTGATGTGCATGTTTACATTCACATCAACTATAAGAGGATGTTGATGAGCAGCAAGTCAGTCATCAGAACAGAAGCCCAGATTCCACTCAGGATGGATTGACAATGTGGACAATCAAATCTACAGCTCAAAGATAAGATAATCCAAATAACAGGCATCTCATGCATGTCTGTTTTTACAGTTTCAGTTTTCATTCTAAGGCCCTATGACACAATTTCTACACAGACATTTTTGAATTAGGTTTACATACCTGTATCATCTGGTTAAGATTAGATACAACATATTGCATAATTAGATGTAGGGTTTCCAAACTAAGTGGTCATGGCTGAGAAAAAATTATTTTAGAGAAAACACAATACTAAAGACTTTCATAAACCACTTTAAGCTTTAGCAACAATAAGTCAAGATATTCACACTTCATTACCCTAAACCTTAGCTGACAAAGTGGTGCAATGGACCGAGGATTTAGTTCAGTTCGAAGTGAATGAGAAGTGAGTGATTGTGATTTGTGAAGCATTTTTGTGTGAATCTGACCTTTCACAGTTCAACACATGTGTTTTGAGACCAAGATGAAAAATAAACATAGGGAAAGAAACAGCATACTAAAGGAGTATCCTGCTAAGATGTATAATAGGGACATGGAGATGGAGGGCAAATTAGTCCAACCAAATCTCTTCTTTGTTTCACACTTATGCCCTTCAGCATTCTGTGCTCGTCTCTGTGGACTTCCATGTCCATCTTCAGTGACCCTGTGATGAACTGGTGACCTGTTCACACTGTCATTCTGCTTGCCACATAGTGCAACATGTAAAAAGTGTTAAAGTGTGAGGAATTATTTATTGAAACATTTCTCCACATTGCTAGATGTACAAAGATTTGTCCTTCAATCTCGGTAATCTTCCCATATTACAAAGTCAAGATATGAAATCCTTTAATCAGTTTTTAATCATGCTGTGAAGCAGCTGTTCGGATAATTAAACTTGGATTTCTTTATTTTGATATGCATAAAGCAAAGAAATCCTCGATGTAAAACAAAGGAAGCCCCGCTGACTCAACGGGGATGGACATTCCCGGCCATAGGCAAAAGACTAAATCAATTTTCTTCTTTAAATAAAACCTGGCCTTCGCACAATGTGGTTAGCGAAGGTAAAATCAAAGCCTGGGAAAGATTTTTTGATCACTGAACTCTCTTGTTAAGTTACTTTGACATCATATCTTCCTCCAAAAAGAATATATTGATGGTGGGTAGAAAACATATGCATAATTAAAACTCATCTTCTTTCTTCTCTCCATAGCAAAATCCCCAGTGACCCGCTCCACTTTGAAAAGACTTGCTAAAATATAGAGGATTCATCTGAGGGCACCACCTCAACTAACAAGGAAACCTTAGAGGTTTCCACCAAACCACTTCCTGTGCTGGTTCGGATCAAGAACCCAGCTTAGGATAAATGTATACATCTGTGATGTCTGTGTAAGGTCAGTCACTTCATTACCACTAAAATTTCAGGGTTTCAGAGCTGGTCCAAATAGGCCCAACACACACTTCTTCCAGATCTGATGTCCAGCCCTGCTTGCAGTGCTGTTAGGCAGAAGTACTCCCTCTTGATTGTTCAGTTGGGGATCTGTGCATCCAGATTTCTACAGCTTCTGGCTTAATTTGTGTGGTAAACGTGGAAGAGTCACACCACCAACACAATGCTGCAAACCTATCCTTAAATTCAAGAACATATTTCACCAGCATATTAGTATGAATCCAGCTTTAGATCCAGTTGTTTAAGTTGCAACTGATCTGGTTTTATGACGAAAAAGGGCTGCTATGCCGGAGCAAACTTTGCTGAACCACAGCAAGGAAATACTTTTGTCAGGGGCTAGCGGTGGGGCTACAGAGATCAACCAGACTGGCTAAATGCTAAGGCTGCATTTACCAAACTAAAGATTGACAGCCCCAATCCTCCAATTCCCAAATGCTCGAATAGACACTATACAATAATATAAAGTTGCATGTGTTGGGTCACAAAGCTCCACTTGGATGTGAAACTTTAAACCAGCCCGGTATCACATCAGGACAGGATCCATCCTGAGGTCATGGCCTTTTATTTACACTTGATTTAAGGTCAATTAGACAAATAGTTACAGAGATACAGCCAAAAATCAGATTTTTGTCATCCACCTGGTGGGGAAACCATAATAACTAAAATGTTAAAATTTGAGCCAGGTCGTC